>SKCR01027315.1:0-50558 GCA_019454045.1 Zanthoxylum bungeanum | reverse complement strand
TTTTTTTTTTTTTTTTTTTTTTTTTTGAGGCTATGGGCGATTGCTAAAAGTCAGCTGCCAAGTAAAAGCTAGTGCTTATCTTATCAAACACTCTTTCAAAGTTAAACCGAAGCATTTCCATTCTTTTGAATCCTTTGTAGCCTAGGTTTCCTTATTTCTAGTGTTTTTATTTTTTGCAGGCAGGTCTTGCCAAGCTTATTGGACTTGCTGGAGAAACCAATGTTCAGGTAAGTAGTTGATGGATTTGAATCTTTTGTTTATTTGTTTATTTATCTATGTATGCTTTCATTAACATGAGTTTATTGGGTTATATATTAACTAAAGGGTGAAGAGCAAAAGAAATTGGACGTCCTCTCTAATGATGTTTTTGTCAAAGCTTTGGTCAGCAGTGGCCGAACAGTGAGTCTCCTTGTGTTTCTCTGTTTATTTATTGAAATCAGTTATGCTAAGATTCTGTTCTGAAAGCTTGAATCCTCTGCCAGTGCATCCTTGTCTCCGAAGAGGATGAAGAGGCGACATTTGTCGAGCCCTCTAAGCGTGGAAAGTGCGTTCTATTGTTCTCTGTTCTCAATAATTCAAATATCTGTATTTTTATATGTTGAATTTTTACATTATTTAATTATATTAGTTACTTAATGGGCTTGAATTTGTTCTGATGGCACAGGTACTGTGTTGTTTTTGATCCACTGGATGGGTCTTCTAACATTGACTGTGGTGTTTCTATTGGAACGGTTTGAAACCTTATCCAAGGATAGTCTGTGTTATGTTGTTTTATCAATATTTTGCACTGACATGTAAAAAATGACTATTTGTCCCAGCATAAATATATTGCAATGATCAATTGACTTATTCTCATTCATCTAGATCTTTGGGATTTATATGATGAAAGATAGCCACGAACCAACTCTTGATGACGTGTTGCAACCTGGCAAGAATATGTTGGCCGCTGGTTATTGCATGTATGGAAGCTCTTGCACGGTACAAAATGATGGCCTTTCTTCTGTCACTTTTAAAAGAAATTAATTCACCTTTGTTCTGTTACTATTAAAAGAAATTAATTGACCTTTCTTTTTTTACTAATAAAAGAATCAGTCATGTTCAACCAACATTTTCTTTTATCATAGTTTTCTTGATTTAACTTTTGAAGATTGCCTTTTTATGTAATGGCACTCTATACTGCAATATGTTTGGTTGGATTGGACCAGAATGATTGATGAGGTGTTTTTATTTTTCTTCCCATGTGCACAGTGTGATATTCTTGCACTAATTCAAGTATATAATTCTCCTGCAGCTTGTATTAAGCACTGGGAGTGGTATCAACGGGTTCACCCTTGATCCGTCTCTTGGGGAGTTCATACTAACTCACCCAGATATTAAGGTATATATCTATATTGATCAAGCAGAAAATGCTTAGATGTTTTTCCTTTACTCTAGCCTGGCTACTTACATTGAAGACTAAATGTGCAATAGCTTGGTTTTGAATTAGTTGAATTACAGAGTGATAGAACACTAAAACCTGTGTAACAGCTAGATGGTCTATTGTTTGTGTTGGACAAATTGAAACAAATAACAGAACAGTTGCAAATAGAGCAATTAAAGGAAATTGTGTTCATTGCACTTTTCACTCACGTGATTACATGAATTTTACCAAAGAAACAAAAGAACAAGCTGAAGAAACAATAACATCCCTCTAATCAGCCACTGCTGGGAGATCCAATTACAAAGAAAACAAGAAAATCTCCAAACACCTAAGGCCATTGCCTGGTAGAGAATTTTCCCACAAAACAATCCAAGATGATAACCTCCAAAAAAATAACCCCACACACACACCTTTTCCTAATATATCTACTCCGTACATGCCAATCATTTCCTATTACAAACCTTAACTAATTATTGCCACGTCACAACTCAATGGTCCCATACTGCTACCAGAATCCAGCCCCCTTTGTTCCTCCTTCTGCTGTAAACCATAATCACAGGAAGCCTTGCAATTGCGTGGGCTGCACTTATGCTCTCAGGCCCAATCCACCTTTTTCGGTCCCTAAGCTCCTCTCCCATACCCTGGTCCCTAACAATTCCTCCCGTCGTAACTTTGGACTTGTCCCCAAGTCCATCTCTGGAAATTTGTTGCTCCATCAAATTGTGCTTTCCTTTACCAGCCTCCAACAACCTTAATTGAACGCATGATGATAAAACACTTGAATTTGGAACATCATCCATGCTAACAAGAACATTGTACCTCTCGGTGTTAAATCCTTCTAGGCTAATCTCCCTCTGGTTTTGCGACTTCCCACTATGCAACGTAGTAACACGATAGCCTGCCTCATCTAGATTTTTGGCAACTATGTATGCATTCTTCTTAGTGTTGATGAATATGATTGTCGTCTTATCTCCAAGATCATCAAGCAACCTCTGTAGTCTTGAAAAATTCTTATATTCTTTCATCATCATCACATGTGGCGATATCAGTTCAATAGCTTTGCCAGCAGTGCCAATTGTGATCACCACAAGATTCCTCAAGTACTTTATAGCAAGTCGTTCCGCAAGCCGAACAGCAAAAGGCATAGTAGCGCTATCTTATATATCTTCCTCTCATCGAGCTCCTCATCTTCATTCTCCGCCTTCAAATTATTAGAAGGCATTGCATCCAGCTCACCAACAACTTGGGGCTCAAAACCCATGTCAATGGTCCTATCATCCTCATCGAGAACATCATAATTATATTGATTCAAAACCGCAACCCGCCTCTTCAAACATTCAAGCAAACGACCCGTCGGGGAAATCATAACCTCATACCCTTACATTTCTTGAACTGTTTCCAAAGCCTCCTTATAGAACCCACTTTGCGCTTTCTCGGCAATCAACGAAGTCCAGTGCTCTAAATTCCTATCATGTATTCGAGCAAACATAATTTTGACTTTCTTTACCTTCTTCCAAAATTCAAACACTTCATCTGCACATTTCAAACTCTTATTCTCATCCTTATAATACAAACTACAATTCTTATCAGAATTAGCCCACGCTAAACTAATAATTAGACCAAATTTATAAACATTCAAGCATATCTTATGCATTCCTGAGTCACCCTTGGCCATGAGCCAAACGTATTAACCAAATGTCCTAAAATTTGATACTTTAGAGCCACAAAGTCAAATACACCATTAGAACCATCATTCAAAAGCTCTGGAAAAGTATAAGACATCGAAACGCCTTTTGACATTAAGTTACCAGGCAAATCAAACCGATCAATTCTCATACCAGCCACAGGATCGCTCCCCACAAAGCCAGATTCCAATAAAATCTTAAGAATCACAACAATTATAAGCCCGTGAGGGTCCACGCCACTGTAAATATCTCTAAGAAACATGTCTATGGTCCTATTATCTCCCCTCTGACTCAGTTCTAAGAAATCATCAAAACTCTTGCACTGTGTACACAACTTTCCCAATCCCCAATAAGTGCCACCTCTAACATTTGTCCCAGTGACCCACTCAAACTTCCCATCCCCATCAACCCTATTCATACTACCACCATACCCAATATTAACAATAAGATATGGAAACAAATCATTGGTGTCAATCTGCACGAACTCTTTCCGATCCTCCTTGTGTGTGAAAGCTTCATGTCGAATAGCCTTAAGCAAGAATTTGGCTCCAACCTTAATACAACCCTTTTCATCTTCTTTGTCAAGACTTTCTCCAAGCCTTTCTTTGAACAGGTCTGTAAACTTATATAAGCCACCACCTTTAGCCTTACTAACCGCATCATCAGTAGCCTGAGCCTCAGTGTTCCAAGGTCGTGTAGCCATTCCACCACGGCGAAGCTGCTTCAAACGTATGAAGTTTAAGCATTCATTGATCTTGGTTGTCTCAAACTTAACAAAAAGAAGCCTATCACCAAGGATCTGGAAGCTTCTTTTGTTGCCATTGGAAATACCCAATCTCTCATTGATTGTCTTGTTACCATTGGAAATACCCAATCTCTCCTTGATTGTCTTTTTCCTTTTATCACCAATTGGTCTGTCCCCTTCATGGCCCAAATTACCATCCCCGAAACTCTCATTCGATCGCTGGACTATATCCTTGCTAAGCGACTCTGAGATCGACCGAACAACGTGGGCTCCAGGTGTCAGCCTCCAAGCGAGGCGCCAGACCCTATCGGTATAGCCTTTAAGCGCCTTTAACCCAAACCCCTCATTTTCGGCATCCATGGCATCTTTGTCTACCATAATCGTGGCTCTTAAAGACTTGATTGCGCATTTGTGTGTTGATCAGTAACCCCGAGCACTTCGCCCTAACCCTTTTTTACGCTTCTCCACATGCTCCTTGCAGATTTGATTTTGGCCATCTTTGGAAGGATTTTCCTCATTACCCTTGTTATGGTACCTAGCCGTAGTAACCCTCGCTTTCAGGAAACTAGTGGACTTGATTAGGGTGTGAAGGATTTCTGCACTTGCTGCCAGAGGTCTTTGAGTGGGGATGCTCTGGTACAAATCATCGAAACGGAGACCCTTACTTTGGTTATTGGGCTTCAACCTAGGCCCAAGGAAATTGAGTCCAACACCCAAATATGTGCTCTGTGCTTGATTTTCACTTGCAATTTCAAGCTCCCACCTCATTTCTGTTTCTTCATCTTCATTATCCATAACTTCAGGGATTGGTTTTCGATGCTCATGCATCGTTGACCCAAGCAAAGGATTCTCTCTTTTTTCTGGAGCTTCAGCAGGTTCCTGGGGGCCAGGCTCTCCCTCGTGAGTCGGGCTCTGCCCGTTCATCCAAGCCAACATGCAGCTCCTAACTTCAACCCAGGCATCAAGTTTTTGGTTTATGATATCCACGATCATCAGCTGTTGTTTGATTTCTTTGATATCACGCCCTATGGTTTGCAGTTGTGATGAGAGCAGTCCAACATTCTTTTGTATTCCTCTCACTTCCCCTTCATTCCGCTCTAAGTTTCTTTCCAGGTTATCAAGCCTTGTTTCCATCTGAATCGTGGCCATAATCCCCTTAGTCGGATCCGGCAGGTCGGACCAATTGATAGAACACTCAAACCTGTGTAACAGCATGGTCTATTGTTTGTGTTGGACAAAAATGAAACAAATAACAGAACAGTTGCAAATAGAGCAAGTAAAGGAAATTGTGTTCATTCCACTTTTCACTTACGTGATTACATGAATTTTACCAAAGAAACAACAGAACAAGCTGAAGAAACAATAACATCCCTCTAATCAGCCACTGCTGGGAGATCCAATTACAAAGAAAACAAGAAAATCTCCAAACACCTAAGGCCACTGCCTGGTAGAGAATTTTCCCACAAAACAATCCAAGATGATAACCTCCAAAAAAATAACCCCCACACACACCTTTTCCTAATATATCTACTCCGTACATGCCAATCATTTCCTATTACAAACCTTAACTAATTACTGCCACGTCACAACTCAATGGTCCATACTGCTACCAGAATCCAGCCCCCTTTGTTCCTCCTTCTGCTGTAAACCATAATCACAGGAAGCCTTGCAATTGCGTGGGCTGCACTTATGCTCTCAGGCCCAATCCACCTTTTTCGGTCCCCAAGCTCCTCTCCCATACCTTGGTCCCTAACACAGAGCATTAAACAATTTTCTTCTTCATCATCATCATCTTCATCTTCTTTTTTCTCCCCCTCCTATGAATAGTTCTAGTAAGGATAGTGATCCTTTCTACTTTTCTTGGTTGTAAATCTGTTGAATTCTACTCATCCTCTGTGTTGCCCGTACACGGAGGAGCATTTTGAAAAATTAATTCATTTTCTTCTTTTCCCCACAGCTTGTGTGAATATACATTCATGCTTCCAAATTAAAGTGAAAAGTGTATGTGCTAACTTTTTGACAGAACTAGCTTAAACAATTATGACATGCCCATAAAAGTAACTAGAGTACAACATTTTTTCAGATAGCATGTAAATTAGAAGGGATATCTATCTATCATCTCCATTCATAAAGCCTCCTTTGTTTTGGAGTTTTCACTTTTTCTTTTATTAATTTGTTCTATGTTAGATTCCAAAGAAAGGAAAGATTTACTCGGTAAATGAAGGAAATGCTAAGAACTGGGATGGTCCAACAGCCAAGTATGCAGTATTCATTTAGTAATCTCTTGTTTTTCTTCTTCTACTGGAACGGTTTCCTGACGCCTCTCAACTTCAGGTATGTGGAAAAATGCAAGTTCCCTAAAGATGGTTCATCACCAAAGTCTTTAAGATACATTGGAAGGTATTGTGGTTTCCTAACAATGGTATATTGGGGTGACTATTATTTATTTAGACTACTAATTAAGTATCACAATTGAATCCTGTGCTCCTGACCATAAATCTCCGTGCCATGTGCCTGGATTTCCAGAAAGAAAATAAACCTTTACTATGTTGTTGTGCAAGTTGCGTGTTCTTTTTATGAAGCATCTTTTGGCAGAATCAGACTGCACATAGCTAGGCAGAATTTACTGTTGGAGGAGATGGTTGTGAATATGATGCCATTACATCAGATTACTTCAATAGATTATAACCAAAAGCAAATTCTTGTATGCTTACATTGTGTGATTTCTCGACCATAGTAATCGCAACCCTTCTCACACGTCTCAATAAAGTCACCTGTGGATTTTTCTAATGGCGGTGGATTTAAAAGTGATGGGAACATTTATTTAAAAGTTCCTTTAGGACTATTATTTGGCTACATTTACACAAAATTCAATGTTGCCTTGTATTTTTCTTGTTTTTCTATTTGTGTTTGGTCACAAACTAGAATCTTTCCTTGAAATGTTCTGTGGTTTCTGACAATATTTAAGATTTGATAGTTTCTGATGATGCCATTGTTATAAACAGCATGGTTGCTGATGTCCACCGCACATTACTTTATGGAGGTATCTTTATGTATCCTGGTGATAAGAAGAGCCCCAATGGCAAACTGCGGTATGTTATCTGCAGCTGTAGCAATTTTTATTGTTTTATTTTTTTCCCTTTAAGATCATTAAGCTTGAGAAAGTACTGTTATTACAAAATTTTATATTAACCTTTCAAGTAAGCCCTTTCAATTGTGTGGACTAGTGTTCTCTATGAAGTCTTCCCAATGTCATTCTTGATGGAACAAGCCGGTGGTCAAGCTTTCACTGGCAAGCAACGGGTAAGTACTTGTTGAATTTCTTTATAAAGTTGGTTTACATCCCTGTTTAGATTTGTATGCTGGTTATTGAGAATCTTCATTTTCTGGTTTAAAAGAAAAACGGATTATTATTTGGGAGAGGAAACAAAAATTCACTACCGAAATCACACATGGACACCGTTTCTTATGCAGGCACTCGAATTGATTCCAAAGAAGATTCACGAGCGTTCTCCGATATTTCTGGGAAGCTATGATGATGTTGAAGAAGTCAAAGCACTCTATGCTGATGAAGAGAAGAATGAATGAGCTCATCAGTTTCATCTTTGATGCTCTGCTTACAACATACCTTTATTTGATCCAATTTCTGATCAACTTTCCATAACCTGTTACATAACTTTCATTAAGGTTCCTTTATGTATTGGAAATGATACAGTTTCTTGTTGAATAAATAAAGTCCAAGCTTTATATATTTTGAATAATGTTACAGTTTTTTTTTTTTTTTATTGATCATGAAAATTTCAATTTCCCTGTTGATATGATAGCCTGCTTTACTTATACTTTTCCAAGTAAACAACTTTTCATTATTAACTTCTTGTGGCGGCCAATCGATAACTCATCCCGAAACATGTTGGAATGAGTTCGAGTCCTCACAATAATAGTGAGATTCAATTATTTTTTTTCGATTTCTCTCAATATGGATTAAGGACTAATTTCTTTTTAATATTTATGGGTTTAAATTTTCGGTCTTTAATTCAGTAAACTTTTGGGTATGTGCCACAAATGTTTGTATTTAGACGATACAAAAAAAATTACTTCCAATAGCTTATGAAGGTCATTTCACATGAAATTTCTTTGAATTTTCAATACTTAGGGTAAGAAACCATTAAAGCTCTCGTTACTAGGGGTATGCAAACCCAATCCTGATTAGTTTTGGCAAACCCGAGCGGCTTGACGTGGGTTGAAAAAATTTCAACCCGCAACCCTATATATTAATTATTTTTATTTTTAATTAATGTGATTTTTAATTTTTTTTTTCAATATTATATGATTAAATTTTACATTTTAATCTTTTTTTTTTTCTTTTCTTATACATGTATTTATTATTTAAATGTGGATTATTAAATTTTTAATTATTTTTAAAAAATAAAATATATTCCACTCACAAAACCAAACCCACGGGTTGATTTGCATGGGTTATAGAGATCAATTCGGATTGAAAAAATCTTAATTGGCACTACTTATAAGTTGGATAGATTGAATCTCAACTCATCTCAATCTAACCCAACCCATACACACCGTTACAAGTTTTTGAAAAACTAAGCCATGTAATCAACTAATGATCAATGAATGATAGACCAAATTAGGTAGTGTAAAGAGAAAATTTTTTAAAAAAAAAAAAAAAAAAAAAAAAAAAAAAAACCTAATGACTTTTGCAACTATCAAAATTGACCCACAGTCTATAGTATGTCATTCTTGACCATAAAAACAATATTTTGACATAAATGCCATTCTTCTACCCTAAATTCTCTCTCTCTTTCACTGTTATTTTTAACTTCTTGGTGCGAACAACAGCAGCAGTTTCTGTCCATATCTCCTCCACATACGAAATCAATCAAGTGGAGATGGGCATGCTTAATTGAATTTGTCTTCCTGCAATTATTTTAACAGTTGTTGGTGAGGGAATTAGAAAGTATGTTATAAAACCAATTATGATTATAGATTTAAGGGTTAATAAATAATTTATTTGTAATAAATATTATTATTAATAATAAATGCAATTGTTTATTATACATTGTTTATATATGTCTATATCATATATGTTTGTCTTGACACTTATGTCAAACTAGTATCATTATCCCAAAGGAGTTTGAGATCATAAGAATCAACGATGTTTATACGAATAATTTTCAAAATATGTTCTTGGTCAAATGATTATTGTATGAGGCAATAATATATCATGACCAATATTGTTGTATGTCGCATAAAATTAACATTAAATGTTAATAGAATGGATGATAAATCTCATATCATAATGACATAAACAGTTGGTAATTCATTAGAAGAATGAAACATTGAACACGACCGAAAAAATGATTGATCACATGGTAACGTTATCTTAGGTCATTGATCATCGTTATAATACACTAGTTGATGGGGTTATTCACTACAGAAGCGAGGTTCGGGCAAAATCATAATTTTATAACTTTTAAAGTTACCGAATAATTTATTCAATATCATATATATATAATTTATTCATATTTCACATAAACATATTATTTGATATCAAATAACGACATAATTAATTATGAAAACACCGTGAAGTTTTTACGAAAACGATTTTCCGTAAAATGACATAAAACACGTTTTCTACTGTACGGACCAACCGAAACCACACGAGACTGTCCAGGTCAGCCTCGATAGTATACGGTCAGTCCATGGGCTGCCCAAACAATGACGAATTCACTGTTCTGACAGTCTTTACCCGATTAGCCCGAATTTTACCTCGAAACGCCGTTTTTCGCTGTTTTCGTATATTTTCACTTCGAAACAATTTCCGGAAATTATCCTAACTCCCAATAAACATCCAACAAATCCAAATGACATATTTTTCATCAAATTTTTTTTCAGAATTTCTAGGTCTAAAAAAAGTGAGCAAAATTATCGTTTTTCATGCTTTAAATTCAATTTTCTCAGGATTAATCAAATTAATCCAACACCAAATTAAAATCAGCACTAATGAAGAACTCTAGAATAATTTTAGGCACACCAAGAGTGGTCATTACACTCTAGAATGGCAACCAAGTTGTCCAACAATAAATTGAATCCAAATTACACGAATTTAGTTCAAAGTATATCTACACATGCTCAAAGCCACTCAATCTATCATCCAAATCAAAAAGCCCCAAATTTGAGAAACAAAAGAAACCCTAGAACAATTCTAGAAACTTAAGAACAAGAAAAATAAACTTTTCTAAGCTTAACATTATTAAAGATTACCTCAAAATCTTCAAATTTCCTTAAGCTTCATTCTTGATTCAACATTTTCCTTTCGTCTCTCAAAGAACACTTTGAAGCTCAAAAAATGGATTATGATTTTCAGCCACACACTTCAAGGAAAAATAGAAATATTTTGACTTTATATTTTGGTAGTGGCATTAGGTGGGGGTGATTTGGTCATTCACAAAAATAATTTAATTAATAAAAATGTTTGATAAATGATAATGACACACGACATTTCATTTAACATATATTACATTAATATATGCTTTAAATAATTAAAATCAATTTATACATGATGGGTAGCTTGGTGATGTAGGGTTTAGGATCTCACCTTAAGGTCATGAGTTCGAATCCAGAGAGTGCGTTTCTTGTAAGAGCCTGGGACAGCTGCTCCGTTTAAGCCCAAAATGGATGGTTTGGCGGCGAGGTTTCCAACGATTCCAAAAAAAATCACTTTATACATGTAGGCCAAATAATAAAAGTCAAACATTACACTAATAATGACTATTATAATTTACTTTACATGTGTCAATAAATAATTTGTTAATTAATGTGTATCTAATCTAATTATGTATCAAATACAAATACACATTATAACGACCAAAATTACCCTGGCATGTGTAAATTCGTTTATCGATTAAACTATTCTAATTAACTAATTTAATCTAATAAAATATTATGAATAATTAGTCTTATTCATAATACGTTGCTCAAGTGCTCAACGAGTACACTTAATACTGTGGGACTCTCTAAATTCATGTATATCAGTCACATAATCTAATTTCGTGTCCATAATTCACCCACTTGTAAATTATGACGACTATAGATAATCTCGCTGAATTATGCAAGTCGAGATCATCACATACATATAATCTCTCAGCCACAGGCTATCTATATTATACTGGAGATATAGATGGGAACGTCAAATTTCTAAGGTATAATATAATCGACTTATAAATTTGTGATCTATAAATAATACTCAGAACTCGCTTCCGCAGCATACCACGACCATGGATTTACTAGATCGTAAACACGTGCATGATACCTATGCCATGTACACAGGACTGACGGATTCTATCTTGATACACACCGGATATCATGATCATCAATCCACACCCAACGAACAAGCGGAGGTCTGACCTAAATAGGTCGGTGACGTGACTATCATCAAAATGTGGATGATAACTCATATATTTGTCATGGTATCTCAAGTCTAAAAAACCACTATACTACTCGACTCAAGAAGATTCATATTGACATTGATGTACCATTTATTATGAAATCTTCGATGAGTCGTTCAATATTTATCGAATAAATACCTATATGTCTATACGAGTCTCCGAAAACTCATGGTTCATTGGGATAAACCATCGGACCAAGTCTCGATATACGACATGTACTGGTCTCAGTGGATTTTACTAACCGATTTGTGTCAGTAAATCTTGACCCGAAATTTTATTTGAGAATATACAACTTATAGTGACGCTTCTCAATGTCAATTACAACCTATGTTGTAACTACGCACTACGTTGTAAATCATCGGGTCCTTGTGTAATATATACATATGACTAAACCAGATTTTGTTTCAATCTAACCAAATTTGATCGAATATATAAAAAAAAAACAAGAGGTTCTACCATAAATACGTAATATTATGGAAAAATAAATTATTCATTTTCATGAACCGGACATAACTAGGATCCGGATTGGCGTTCAGAGCACCAACCCTAATAATTTCTCTCACTTGCTCTAGTGCCAATCCATGGGATCATATATACATCTAAATGTGTATCATATATGCATGGCCCTCAAGAGTTCACCTAGCACTTAAGAGGTAGACATAAGTGAGTAGATTCACTATTACATTTTGAGTTTTTCCAACAATCCCAAATATTTCCCTTATCAAACAACATTCATATTTTGTAGACATATGTTCTATATCAATATGAATCAGATGCGACATCAATATTTCTACAACTACTGAGTTGTCTAAGTATTTAAGGATCAAATCCATAATACTATGCATACAATCACAAGCACAACACTAATACCAAACTCCTAATTTACAGGGTCACAATGCAACTGTTGGAGTTGGTGCTTGGAGTGCCAATCCGCGTACCTTCTGTTGGTGCATGAGTTAAGCAAAACCTAGGATAAATATAGACTTACCACGTGAGTGGGAGGAATAAGGTTGGAAGGATATATACTGATAATTGAGCATCTCATGCAATACATATAATTCTTGCATCGTATCCATACATACATCATGCTAACATTTTGTGATGCAGTCATCATAGCGACATGTTGGGTTTGAAAACAAGGTAGACTAGTCAAGAAACAGCCAGCAGACTCAGAAATGGCCAACAATGACAACTCATGTGTAGATCAGTTGGAAATAACAGTGAACAAGATTGCAGAACAACTACAGACCCTGGCCAATGCTTTTGCTAACCTGACAGCGCCTCGGGCAGTGGTGGGGAACCCAATAAGATAACTAAGGAGATCCATATTCTAGATGATGATGAAGACTTGCTAGAATGCGCTGCGGGAAAAATGGCCAAGTCTCAAATCGAGGCTGAACTATAGAAATTAAAAGAACAAGAAAAATCAGTCACCTAAAAGATAAAGGGTAAACACGAAGACCTCCTAGATTATGGTGCCATGGCTTTTGAAGAACAACTCACCGCAGAGTTTAAGATGCCCCATATGACCAAATTTGATGGGAACAGAGACCCCAAGGCACACATCCGCTAATATATGTCTATGATGAGTGATGTTAGTCTGTCTCAGTGCCAAATTCTAAAGATATTTAGCATGTCGCTCAAATGAGCATTGATGATATGGTACCGCAACCTGGAGAAGAAAATAAAGTTTGATTGGAGAACCCTGACAGAAGCATTCTATAACCAATATATCACAGGTATGGAGATTGATTTGATACTCCGTGACTTGGAAAATTGTTGGACAATTATGACCCATAGCGTCACTATTTGTAAAAGACATTGTGGTTTTTTGTACAAATTAACTATGTGACAATGGAAATTGCATTTTATCATTTTGTAATTTGATTACTTAAATATATAAATGATAAAAGTCCTTGTGATTAGTTCCGGATTATTAGATATGAGACAATATCAATCCATAAAGGTTTAATCATTAAATATCCCTACTCGTAGTATTATCGAGACTGGACATCGATAATACGGAATAGACTAGTATTGCACTTGTGCGTGTTATGGAAGCGTAACAATTTAGTTCTCATATATTTAAGTATTGGATACTTATGCAAGTGTGATAGGAGGTTATGTTTACTGATGGTACGGAAACAGCTTCGCTCTGGATAGACCCCTCGGAATCCCATTGGTAGTATGACTATGTGTCTATGGGAATCCGAATCAGGGTAGGTGTATTTGGTCTTAACCTGAGACTTGCATCGCTAGTACTTGCGACAATCAATACACTTTGGTTTTGGTCGTCCAGGACTTTAACAGGTTCTGTGTCCGCCTCTTCTGGGTTTATTGAGAATCGTAGTGTATTGGGTGTGATGTCAAGATGGAAATATCACTTCAGTCATATGGAGATGATGATCACGCAAGGATACAGAACTGGTACTCTAATGGGTTGCAACCATCGGGATAATATGAGAAGGTTATGATTATCCGATTAAAGAGACTAGTTGTTTGTGATCCGATATATGCTTCGTACGGGGCATACACTATTCCAGCCTCAGGCCTTGCATGTGACATCTGATACTGGATCGTAATACGCAATACTACGTATACTACGTTTGACATAGATTATATATTCCTTTAAGAATATTTCTGGAGAATTGGGTAGGCACGGTGCTTTTCTAGAAGCCAACCATGTCTCGTAAATCGGTAAAAACGTGGTACGAGGTACGCACGTGTTCGGATAGTCCGACGACCGGATTTACTGCCAACATATCCAGAGATCTCATGGGTCGCTTCCCGAAGATTCATCGATGACGTATGATTCGAACATAATTAATCTAGGATTAATTGCGGAGATATTTTATCTGGGATAAAATACTATTTGTAGAGAGAGAACGATTAATTTGGAATTAATCGATAAAATAATATATTCGATATATTAAATGAAATTAGATTTCATAACGGAATTAAAATTAGATTTTAATTCGGGCAAACGAATTAATTTAGAATTAATTCGCGAGCGACGTGAATAATAATTTTGCTAGGCATAATTATTCAATTAAATTTGATTTAATTACGTCGCAACGAAAAAATCGTTTATTCGGAATTAACGAACCCGAGCCCGGGATGTGTTCACGTGCCCACTCGGATTTTGAATTAAGTGGGGCCCACAAGTCACATCACCTAGTCATTTAATCAACTTTTTGTTGATGGTTTTGGTGGGTTGTTGGTGACTTGTCCAACATACCAAGTTGGTGAGATGAAAGACATATACCAAATATTGGTTTTGGTATATCATTAATTTGATTTTGGAAATCAAAGTTAAGTTAACAAAATTCATCTCTCTTCCTCTCTCTTCCAACGCCACTCTCTCTCTCCAAAAAGCTCTCATTGCCGTGAGCTTCACAAGGAGAAATAGAAAGTTTGTTGCAAATTTTCAAGAGCTAGCACTCACAAGGAATCATATAAGGTGATAGGGAAACCATTCCCAAGAGCTTGGAATCTCAAATCTCAAAGCTTGGAACTTGGATTCATCAATCAAAGAGGAGCTTGGAGGATCTTCTCAAAGCAAAATTTTGTTTACAACGCATCCTACAACCGTTCTTTGTAAGTATGTTTCCGCCATTCTTACTTCTTGTATTCACATGTTTCATGCTTATTATGATCTTGGGATGACCTTAGAAACCCAACAATGGTATCAGAGCCTATTTGAGCATGAAATTTGATTAGGGTTTTCTTAACATAAAATTTGGGTAAATTTTATTTGAGCATGATTTGATCAAATTGTTTGTTTGAGTATGCTTGTATGTTGATAACTTAGAGTTATGCATGATAAATTTTAAGAAAAATTAATTGGATTAATTTTCCCCAATTTTGCTATGTTGGCCGAATGTTATATGAAACCCTAGGTCATGGTGATTTTTATTTTTTAAATCATTGGATGAGTTTAAAGACATGATATATATTGATTTATGATTTAATTGGATTAAAATCAAAATCGGATATAAAATCATCATAATGCCATGACCATAAGAAGCATGAAATGAGTTGATTTTGGTTTCAATAATGTTAGACATGTGTTGAAAAATTAATGCATGATTAATTGATTAAATTAGTATTTTGGAAATGTTAATTTAGATAATTAATTAGTGCTATACACTTTAAATAATTAAATCATGATATTTGGAATATTAATATTTAATTAATTGGGCCTAATTTGAAATTGGGCTAATGATGTTGTATTTGGGCCTAATGGGCTTGGTTGGGCCAAGTTGGTTTAGGACAATTGGATTGGATCCAAATTGGGCCTAAACCATTCCATTAAGTCCAAATATAATATATGGGCCTTTTAAAATTTAATTGGGCCTAATGGGCCAAAATTGATTTCTTGGCAAATAGGGTGATTCCTTTATTTGGGCCTTGGTATTTGGGTTTGACCCATATTGACCAAAGCCCATGCCTTAAGAAATTAATTGAAAGCCCATTGGACTTTAATTAAATTGACATTAGATGTTAATTGGGCTTTGAGACCCATTAAGATTAGATTTAGAATCTAAGTCGTAAAGGCGCATTAAAAGTGTAATTATTAAATTTGGAATTAAATATAGAACTAGTATTGAATACAAATTAAATTAGATTTAAAATTTTAGTTCGATATAATTCAAGAATTCGTACTTTGAGTACTTATTCTTAAACGAGTTGGACTCGCGCAAATCAAATCGTTGTTTGAACATTGGATGATCACTTTATTCAAAGATTACTTAATTGGATTAGATTGATTGAATAACATGCTTTATGTGAATACATGGATGTGTTGTATGAATAATGTATATCAGATGGATATTAGAAGGGAAATGGCAATTTTGGAAATTTTTGTAAATTTAGAATTTATTAAATTGGACCTGCGTGTCCAGCCTTATCTCTCGATTCTTTGTAATTCTCTTCTCACCTTATTCCCCTCAATATTAATGAGGTTTCTTTAATTGTATTATGTAATTGGGTAGAAGTTAGAATAATGCTAGCCGGGGAGAGGAAATGGAGTGATTTGTTCTAGGAACAATCTGTGAGATATCCATCCGCATATCATTATTAATTTATTTACCGCCCCTTATTATGCTTTTAGAATGCATGCTTAAGGGTGTATGATGAGACCTAATCAAAGATAATAAATTGGTTGCCAATTTACGCGAAAAACCCTCAACAAATATTAAGCGTTTTCCTTCCATTGAGTGATTCTTTCTCAAGATCCAAGATTGACACTGGTTTGTTGGCCAAAGTCAAGACCTTTGTCCATCGCGGATGTGTTTGAATCATGAAGGCTTTGTTCCATATCGTATGTCTTGTCCAAGTTCTGATTTGTTGGCCAAAGTCAAGATCAATTCTTGTCCATCGACATCGATTACGAAGCTTTCCAAAGTCAATGGGTTCCGCTTAACTGGAATCATTAAGCTTGTTGTGCCAAAGCCAATGCTTAGTTGATTCAGAGGAAAAATGTTAGGAAAATATATTGGATATATTGGCATATATATTATATATGTTTTGGACTTGGAGGTCCACCTACCGGATCTAGGAATTGGATGAGATCCAATTGATCTTAGAGATCTACCTAGTTAAATATCATACAACTTGTTGGCCAAAGTCAATGTTGTGTGTTATTTAACGGGATCCTAGCCCACTAGGAAACTAGGTTTCCCGAGTACTCAACAGAGGGTTAGAGGCTCGCCGAAAAATAGTGGGAGGCCAGTATTGAATTTGCAATTTCGTTCAAATACTTGGCTTTACGCGCTTTCAAATTATTTCGTAAATTATAAATATTTATTAGTTGGACTAATATTTTATTATTTTTCTTGTAACAGTTAGACTGTACCCATACATCGTTAATTGAATAGTTTGACTATTGCAATTAAGTTGACATGAAAGTTAAGCATTAGAGATATTATCATGGGCGACAATGTCTTTAATGGCACAAACTTTCAAGATTGGGACATGAATCTCAGGATTGTCCTAGGATCCGAGAAGTTGCTCTACACTATAGAGAGACCTCTTGGGCCTAAGCCTAGATCTGATCAGATAGTTGAGCTAGAGCTTTGGAAGACTCATAGCGATGAAAACTTCACTGCTTAATCTATAATGCTTGCTGCTATGACTCAACAATTTCGTCGTCAAAATAAGGGATTGGATCCCTATAATATGATGGCGAAGTTGCATGATCTTCATCGATCTAATCTTAGATCACAGAGATATGAGTTACAGAAGAAGCTCTTTCGTGCTCGCATGTCAGAGGGTACATCTGTTGAGCACCATGTGTCACAGATGATTGCTGACATTGAGCAGCTGGGACAGATGGGCATTGTCTTTGAGGCTGAGACTTCTATAGATTTGATCTTACAGTCTTTGCCAGACACTTGGAGTGGGTTCATCATGAACTACAATATGATGAACCAAGACCAAACTCTTGGAGAGTTGATGTCCACACTGCGCGAAGCAGAAAAAGAGCTCCTAAATGGCAAGAAGCGCGAGGAGTACTTCGCTTCAACATCTCAGAATCCGAGGGCTTGGCCCAAGGCGACTGGAGGTGTAAAGAATAATAAGAAGAAGAAGAAAGGCAAGGCTAAATCGTCAAAACCTTCTGGAAGGGTAAAGACAAATCCCAAGATGTATGCATGCAGTGCGGGAAGCGGGGTCACTGGAAGCGTGACTGCCGTGAGTACAAGGCATACATGAAGGAAATCAAAGCGGGCAAGGCACCGGCTTCAGGTATGTTTGTTATAGAAATAAACATGTCTACTACTAGTTTTAAAAATTGGATTTTTGATTCTGGTTGTGGTACTCATATATGTACTGATGTGCAGGATTTGTAGATTAACAGGAGACTGGCCTCATGAGAGATTGACCTCCGCGTTGGAAATGGGACACGAGTCACCGTTTTGGCCGTTGGCACTTTTGTTTTGGAACTGCCATCGGGGCATGTACTTAAACTTTCAGACTGTTATTTTTTACCTAGTTGGACTAGGAATATTATTTCTGTATCTATGTTAGCCCAATGTGGGTATACTTTTGTATTTAGAAACACTGGGTGTTTTATGTATAAAAATGATATGGAAATTTGCACTGCTGATGTAAATAATGGTCTTTATATTTTGAATATAAATCAATCTCAAATATATAATGTAACAAACAAAAGGCTTAAACTAAGTAACAAAGATGAAACTTATATGTGGCATTATCGTCTGGGACACATTAACAAGACTCACATATCCACACTTTCGAAGAGTGGGTACTTGGATGGATTTGATCCAAATTCATATGACGTCTGCGAATCTTGTTTATTAGGAAAAATGCCTAAATCACCTTTTAGCGGTAAAGGTGCACGTGCCACCAAACTGTTAGCCCTCGTTCATAGTGACATATGTGGGCCCATGTCTAGCCAGGCTAGAGGTGGATCTGAATACTTTGTAACCTTTACGGATGATGCATCGCGTTATGGTTATGTGTATCTTATGAGACACAAGTCGGAAACCTTTGAGAAATTCAAAGAGTTTCGACACGAAGTAGAAAAATAGACCGACAAAAGTATTAAGACATTACAGTCGGACCGTGGTGGCGAATACTTAAGCAATGAGTTTCTTGATTACTTGAAAGAATATGGTTTTCTTTCACAGTGGACTCCTCCAGGAACACCGCAATTAAACGGTGTGTCCGAACGGAGCAACCGAACTTTGTTAGACATGGTAAGGTCTATGATGAGTCGCACAGAGCTACCTATTTCCTTCTGGGGATATGCATTGAACAGTGCAATACTTATTTTGAATAAGGTTCCGTCAAAGTCTGTTCAACAGACTCCGTATAAAATATGGACAGGAAAGAAACCAGGTTTCTCATTCCTGAAGATTTGGGGATGCTGGGCATACGTCAAACGTTTGGAAGGTACCAAACTAGAACCCAAATCGGATAAATGCCTATTTATAGGATATCATAGGGAAACCAAATGATATTACTTCTATAACCCACAAGAGAACAAAGTATTTGTTGCTCTACATGCGGTTTTCCTTGAGAAGGAATTCCTAAATGCAGTGGTGAGTGGGAGGAAAGTAGAACTCGATGAAAATCAGAGTGATACTATTCGTGGCACAGAATCCTTAACGGAACATGAACAGTTCATCAGGGATGAAACTGTACCACAATCTTTGAATACACAAGAACCGCGTAGGTCGGAGAGAGTCAGAAAACAACCTGAGAGGTATGGGTTTCTGATCTCACCTCATGTGGATATCAATCTTATTGAGGAAGACGAATCAGCTACGTATGAGGAAACGATACAATGTATCGACTCCGGTTTATGGCAAGATGCCATGAATTCCAAAATGGATTCCATGTACACCAACCAAGTTTGGACACTGGTTGATGCACCAGAAGGCGTAAAGCCTATTGGTTGCAAATGGGTCTTCAAGAAGAAGACCGACATGGATGGCAATGTACAAACGTACAAAGCTAGGCTTGTAGCGAAAGGGTATCGTCAACGACATGGTGTCGATTGCGATGAAACTTTTTCACCCGTTGCCATGATTAAATCCATTCGGATTATGTTTGCTATTGCTGCATATTTTGATTACGAGATATGGCAGATGGACGTCAAAATCGTTTTCCTTAACAGCCTGAGGGTTTTGTCGTACCAATACTTGCAAACAAGGTTTGTAAGTTAAATCGATCAATTTATGGATTGAAGCAAGCATCGCGTTCTTGGAACCAACGTTTTGATGAGATCATAAAAGAATATGATTTCGTTCAAAACGAGGATGATCCTTGTGTATATAAGAAGGTTAGTGGGAGTGCACTGACATTCATTGTCCTTTACGTTGATGATGTATTGCTTATTGGAAATGACATTCCCATGTTAACATCGGTGAAATCTTGGCTTTCATTAAAATTCTCCATGAAGGATCTGGGAGAAGCAGCCTTTATTCTAGGAATAAAGATCTACCGGGATAGATCTAGAAAGCTGCTTAGACTCTCCCAGAGCACGTACATTGACAAAGTGTTGAAGAGATTCAACATGGATCAGTATAAGAGGGGATTGTTGCCAGTGTCACATGGCGTCACTCTATCTAAGGACATGTGTCCTAAAACTCAAGATGAGAGAGACAACATGAGTCAGATCTCGTTCGCCTCGGCAGTCGGATCGATCATGTATGCCATGATATGTACGTGACCTGATGTCTCCCATGCTTTGAGCATGTGTAGTCGCTATCAGGCCGATCCAGGTGATGGTCACTGGATGGCGGTTAAGAATATCCTTAAGTATCTTAGACGAACTAAGGATGTTTTCTTAATCTATGGAGATTGAGAACTTGAGGTAACTGGGTATACCGATGCAAGTTTCCAAATCGATAAAGACGACTGCAAGTCGCAATCCGGGTACATATTTTGTTTGAATAACGGAGCAGTAAGCTGGAAATCTTCCAAGCAAGAGATTGTTGCCGATTCAACAACATAAGCGGAGTATATTGCTGCAGCTAAAGCAGCAAAAGAGGAAGTTTAGATCCGTAAAGTCCTAATTGGATTAGGAGTAGTTACGTTAGCAGCTGAGCCAGTTCCATTGTATTGTGACAATAACAGGGCTATAGCGCAGGCTAAGGAACCGCGGTCTCATCAACGATCCAAGCATGTTCTTCGACGTTTCCATCTGATTCGTGAGATCATACATCGTGGCGATGTGAAGATCGAGAAGGTCGCAATCAGAGGACAACATTGCAGATCCGCTGACGAAAGCTATTCCTCAGCAAAAGTTTGAGAGACATGTACATAGTTCAAGTGTTAGATGCTTGAGTGACTGGCTATAGGCCAAGTGGGAGATTGTTGGACAATTATGACCCATAGCGTCACTATTTGTAAAAGACATTGTGGTTTTTTGTACAAATTAACTATGTGACAATGGAAATTGCATTTTATCATTTTGTAATTTGATTACTTAAATATATAAATGATAAAAGTCCTTATGATTAGTTCCGGATTATTAGATATGAGACAATATCAATCCATAAAGGTTTAATCATTAAATATCCCTAGTCGTAGTATTATCGAGACTGGACATCGATAATGCGGAATAGACTAGTATTGCACTTGTGCGTGTTACAGAAGTGTAACAACATAGTTCTCATATATTTAAGTATTGGATACTTATGCAAGTGTGATAGGAGGTTGTGTTTACCGATGGTACGGAAATAGCTTCGCTCTGGATAGACCCCTCGGAATCTCATTTGTAGTATGACTATGTGTCTATGGGAATCCGAATCAAGGTAGGTGTATTTGGTCTTAACCTAAGACTTGCATCGCTAGTACTTGCGACAATCAATACGCTTTGGTTTTGGTCGTCCAGGACTTTAACAGGTTCTGTGTACGCCTCTTCTGGATTTATTGAGAATCATAGTGTATCGGGTGTGATGTAAAGACGAAAGTATCAGTTCAGTCATATGGAGATGATGATCACGCAGGGATACAGAACTGGTACTCTAATGGGTTGCAACCATCGGGATAATATGACAAGGTCATGATTATCCGATTAAAGAGACTAGTTGCTTGTGATCCGATATATGCTTCGTACGAGGCAGACACTATTCCAGCCTCAGGCCTTGCATGTGACATCTGATACTGGATCGCAATACGCAATATTACGTATACTACGCCTGACATAGATTATATATTCCTTTAAGAATATTTCTGGAGAATTGGGTAGGCACGGTGCTTTGCTAGAAGCCAACCATGTCTCGTAAATCGGTAAAAACGTGGTACGAGGTACACACGTGTTCGGATAGTCCGACGACTGGATTTACTGCCAATATATCCAGGGATCTCATGGGTCGCTTCCCGAAGATTCACCGATGACGTATGATTCGAACATAATTAATCTAGGATTAACTGCGGAGAAATTTTATCTGGGATAAAATACTATTTGTAGAGAGAGAACGATTAATTTGTAATTAATCGATAAAATAATATATTCGATATATTAAATGAAATTAGATTTCATAACGGAATTAAAATTAGAGTCTTCCGAGCTATATCTCATTACCAACGGAAATTAGTGTGGGCTAGACTCACAATATTAATTCCCTAAACGTTTTAGAGATTGAATCACAGTTGTATTTTTATTTTGTTTACTTCTTGTTCTTTCTTTTGTTTTTTTTTTAACTTTTGAGAGCGAATGAAGAAGAAGAAGATGGAGGCTAGGGTTTGCAAAAAAGATTATTCCAAAAAAGAAAAATGCAATTTTCTTTTATACTAAGGATTATTTGTTTCCAAAACAAACAAATCATTTCCCTTCCCATCAAGTCAAAATTCGGCCAAAGAAGTAATTTTTTATTTAATTATTTTTTGTAACATCAAAATCAATTACCATAATGGAAATGATGATACAAAAATAAAAGATTAATTCATATTAAAAGAGTTGTAACTTCCAAATAAAGTCCAAGGGTTTCCAAAACCCAAAATTTGGAATTTACACAATTAACATTTTACTTAATTATATCATATATAATTAAATGCCAAGTGTTTAATTATTATATAATTACAAAAATTATATATTAAAATTTTAACATATAGTTTCAAGTGTGACAAAATAATATTATTAATCATATTAATAATATTTATACATTTGTGAGTATATAAATTGAACTATCCAATTATACTAAATCCGCTATAGTATATAGAGCTAGCACGGGGACCAAATGGACCTACGGTTCCGAGCTCTAATATCTCGAAAATTAATTAAGATCTTAATTAAATATTCCTTTCTACCGGTCATCCATTCATTTCTGTCGATCTTCCATCCCATTTTGCCGATCCTCCAACATCTTATTTCCCTCATCTATCTCAAATATGTGGTCACATAACATTGTGACTAATGGATCACTTTGAGGATGTGAAGCGTGAGATGGGCCAGTGCGAGATGACCTACTGCCACCAGAGCCTTCTAGTGGATCATTTGCAACAAGATCAACCAGTGACGGCTAGTTACGCATAGCACAATGACCTACGAAACAGATAAATACAAAAATTTAAATACTCGAATCACTACTAATTTTTGTCATAAAAATATATATATCATTTTTCGATGCCTAACATGAAAACATCGCATGCTTCTGTACAATAGTGTAAGAAACACTTTCCTTGCACATGGAAAGCACGTTAGGCACCCGGATCGGACTTGGAAATTTTTTCTGCCTTTCCCTTTGAGTGGCCAAATGCAACCAGTACCACCACTGAAATTTTGCTTCTATTTTAGAAAACATTCCAGCCCCGAAACAGCCCCGGAACAGTCCCCGAACATCCTCAAATAGCAGCACAAAAACTGGACTGTTTTGGACCCGATTCGTGCCCAGTGCACTACCGAAACAGCCCCTGAAATGCGTGGATAGTGCTTGTGTTTCAGTTCTGATTTTTCATTGAAAACATCCCCAACATAGCCCCAAAATATCCCTATATGTTCCCCAAAATTCTGGATTAAAACGAAACCAAACCGAGTTCCGTTTTACTAAATAAAGGGCGACAATGAGCAAAAAATAAGCCTCACTGCCGAGTACCAAACAAGAAAAAGATGAAGATGATTATTTGTTCGACACCACAAAGTCTTATGAGCTATATCTCATTACCAACGGAAACTAGTGTGGGCTAAACTCACAATATTAAATCCCTCAACGTTTTAGAGATGAAATCACACTTGTATTTTTATTTTGTTTACTTCTTGTTCTTTCTTTGTGTTTTTTTTTTTCAACTTTTGAGAGAGAATGAAGAAGAAGAAGATGTAGGCTAGGGTTTGCAAAAGAGATTATTCCAAAAAAGAAAAATCCAATTTTCTTTTATATTAAGGATTATTTGTTTCCAAAACAAACAAATCATTTCCCCTCCCATCAAGTCAAAATTCGGCCAAGGAAGTAATTTTTTATTTAATTTTTTTTGTAACATCAAAATCAATTACCATAATGGAAATGATGTTACAAAAATAAAAGATTAATTCCTATTAAAATAGTTGTAACTTCCAAGGGTTTCCAAAACCGAAAATTTGGAATTTACACAATTAACATTTTACATAATTATATCATATATAATTAAATGTCAAGTGTTTAATTATCATATAATTACAAAAACTATATATTAAACTTTTAACATATAGTTTCAAGTGTGACAAAATAATATTATTAATCATATTAATAATTTTTACCTTTGTAAGTATATAATTGGACTATCCAATTATACTAAATCCGCTATAGTATATCGAGCTAGCACGTGTACCAAATGGACTTACGGTTCCGAGCTCCAATAATCTCGAAATATTAATTAAGCTCTTAATTAAATATTCAGAATTATTAACTCCGGGTTATTCCACTAAAAACCCGAAGCTGCACTCTCGTTGCCGCAGATAGTATATTAAGCCGAACCAAGTCGATGTCCATCGATATAGTCACTACATACGAATTGACCCTTTACTAGTATCTCGTAATTAGAGATGGGTCATAATATCTGTTATACCCCTCTAATTATTTTTACCTTAAGTACCATTGATTCTCTAATGAACGATTTATCATAACCATTATGAATTTTAGTCTTTCTATTCGTAATAGAAAGACACGAGCGCTCCAACCGTTCAAGTACCGAATCAACCCTTAAAGAAGATACTCCTCTACTTCTTGTAAGAGGAAGTGAACTCCATATCTATGTAAAACGTTCCCAGCTACACACCAGACCATGCCCCCAAAGTACATAGCTATTGGTCGGGACTGCTACACCAACCTCACCTTTGTAAATCAAATGACATAGTCTGTCATGCAGGAGTTCGTAGTACACTCATGATTAAGATCAATCCATCTATGACCATTTAGTAGATGGAAATGCATTTCTTTATTTTACAGATATTATAAGAAAGTCATTTCTATCAGGGTCTAATCCTATATGATCACATCATACAAGGTGCCTCCATTTTCACGTCTCCACATATGATCCCGGATCAAGGTCACCACACAATTATAGAATGGACAACAACTATAGATAAACCACAAACAAAGTACCTGTTTTGTTTGCTTTCTATGGACTATTTTAGATTACCAACTTCAGACTTAAATCCTATTGTGTATGACACTTATACACTAAGTCTGAAGGTACACGTGTAATATAGGGTAATGAAGATAATTTACAATATGCGAAATTTAAACAGACACTTTGATAAATGAATAATGCATCATTTTATTTCAAAAAATATAAAATTGTTTACATTACATGAAGCTCTAGGGCATATATCCCAACAAATAAAAGCTCCTATGTCGTAGAAATCTGTGGTTAATGACAGTCGGATGCTCAAAAGAGACCACCTCGTCATCCAAATTCAGCTAAAAATACTGCATAAGTCGGGTGATGACCATGCCATGGGGAATGTCTGTCCTAGTAAGGGATGAACCTAAAATCAATGCCCTATAATAAGAGCTCGTATGTCCACCTTGCGGCCCTGCAAAGAAAAATATATTTTTAAGGATTTGTCAATAATACAAAATGTAAACATAAATTAATATGTACAATATAAAATATGCCTATAGTATGCAATCTAGCAAAACAATGTCTAAAATATTGACCTTATCTTGGTGACCGATACGTGGCACGATGATCAATTGAATGATATCTTCTATAGGCTGAATGCCTAGTTTGATGTGCTCACTCTTCATAAGCCTCGGTCCCAGCACCTTACCAATGACAGCTCTCTGATCAAGCCATGTTTTGTACCACCATCCATCATGGGCCCAAACTGCATACCCTTTACAATCGGACATCCCAATACCTCACATATCAAGTCAGAGGTAATATCCAACCTCCTCCCGAAAGACCAAGTAGAAAACTGAAAAAAGGTGCTTCTGAATCGTTCTGATGAACATCCGACATAATCAAACATACATTGAGGCATCTAAAGTATACATGCTATCTCATCTCATCTCGCGCAGTAGATCGATCTGACCATATCATGTAATATCTTCTATATTAACTGTATATGCCCCTATAATAGGTCGTGTAATCCAGGCATTGTGGTATCGATTGAAATACTCATTGTATGGGAAGTAATAAGGAATAACATCAGCCATAACTTTGGAGGCAAATTCGGATTTTGGTGAAAGTTTTGAGAAAAATTCGGATTCCTAAGTAAATTCGAAGAAAAGTTCAGATATCTTAAGTTTTGATGGATAATTCGAATATTTTTATCGTATTATGTGAACACTTCAAAGACCTCTATCTATATAGTTTTAAAATTTCGGAGATCCGAAGTTATTATTTCGGATCTTCGAATTACTTCTGATATTCGAAGTTTTAAATTAAAAAAAAAAAAAAATTTGGTGAAGACTTCGGAGAAAATTATCATTTTGATAAAACTCAAACATTACGACTCATTTTATGAAAACATTTTTTTTTTGTTTTTGCTATTTTTGCCAAATTCCGGACAATAAACGAACAATTAATCAGTAATCACCAAAGCAAAGAGGAAAAAAAAGGTCTATCAGATCGAAGCCAAAACTCAATTCAAATTCAAGATGTCGAGCGATAGCGACGAGGACGAGCTACTCCAGATGGCGTTGAAGGAGCAAGCGCAGCGCCACGTCGTCTACGAGACCCCGCAGTCGAGGAAACCGGTGGCGAATCACGTTCAGCAACCAAAATCGGTGGCGACGCAGCAGAAGGGCGGGAAATCGCAGGGTAAGAAGTACGAGGAGGAGGAGTCCGAGGTGGAGATGCTGAGCATTTCCAGTGGAGACGAAGAGGTCAGTAGAGATCGAGGCTCAGCCGCTAAAAATAGAGCTAGAGGAAGAAGAGATGACGACGGCGCGTGGGATGGCGACGAGCCTAACTGCTGGAAGCGCGTTGATGAAGCCGAGGTCTTGCTTTATTTACTTTTCAATTATTTAGTTTTCATATTCTTAATTGGGATGCTAATTTCACTTGTGTTTTATTTTTTATTTTTTGGGGGTTATGAAGTAGGACACGGGATTTATTTAGGTAACATTGTGATTTTTCTACAGCTTGCTCGCCGGGTGCGTGGAATGCGCGAGACGAGAACAGCACCTGTGGCACAGAAGTATGAGCGGAAGCCTTCAGCAGCAATTGGTATAAAGGGGTTTACCACTTTGCAGTCCTTCCCCCGTGGCATGGAATGTATTGATCCTCTAGGATTAGGGTGAGTTATCTGTTTCTTCTTACCAATTTGGGCAAACAACTATCTTGATATGTATTGTGAGCAAGAATTGATGTTTAATAGAATTTGAGTTCAAGTCATTTGGTTGTTAGAAATTTTATTACCTATAGTAGATCAAGTTATTGCAGAATATTAGCCTGGTATTCTATGCCCTAAAATATTTACAATTATTATCATTTCTGTTGACCTTTTTTTGTCATATCTTGACAGGATAATAGACAACAAGACATTAAGATTGATCACGGACACATCAGGAAGCACTCCAAAATCTGATAGAGATAATGTAGACAATATTCTTCGTGGTATTTCATTTTCTTCTGCTTTTCAACATGTTTGGCAACTTTGATGCTAGCTATTGAGTCTTATTTTATTTGTTAAAACTAACTTGTCGACTTCTTTTATGTTGTTTTCTCATAACATGATATCATTTTCTGGAAAATGCGATTTTGTAAAAGGGGGCATTTGAGCTAATATTTTTGCTCCCACAATTAACCTCATTGTTAGTTAATTGATTTTAAATTTATATCGATAGCCCATTTGTTATTGTTTGTATCCTTTTAATCGTTCCAGCTAGTTCGAAATGGCTTTGATAGGTATTGTGTACGCATAACATGATGAAATATACAACATTGTCTTTCGGTATTAATTTTCTCTAAGATAGTTTTACTCATAATATGTTAGGTGTCTTATTATCAAGAGGGGGGAATCTTGTAAATATTTACTTTTTTTCTGTTCTCGATACCTTTGTGTTGTTGCTTTCTCTTTAACATGTTCTAAAACGAGCTAGGCTCTAATTGGGCGGCAGGGCGCCAAAACGCCGCCTAGGGGGGCCGATGAAATTCCTCGGCTAATAGAGAATTCAAAATTTTAGGATTCTTGCTCAATTTGGGGATTTTAGGGTTGGTGCAATTTCATCATAGGTGTATTTCATTTGAGTGATAGAAACGGTTTGTAGATTGTCAATTACTCAATTCACCACATTATTTTTTTTAAATCAAACCCAACACGACGACGATGACGTCGTTTTGAGGGATTTTTTTCTTAAAATAAAAAAAAAAGCAAAACAACGCCATTTCAAGGTTATATAAAACCTCTCAAAACAACTTTGTTTTGAGCTAGGGTTTTTTTTAAAAGAGTATGATGCTTCGTAGGTGGCCGCAATAGGCGGCGCCTAGGGCGCTTTTGCTCTCAACTCGGCCCGATTTTGGCCGAGTAGACTTGCGACCGCCTAACCCCAACGATTAGCCGTAGAGCGAAAACGCGACGCCTAGCATCGGCTAGGCTTTGCGTTTTACAATGTTTAAAAATACGGTGCGGCGCCTCGAGGCGGCCGGCCATTGAGGCGTGAGGCGGACCGCCTCGAGGCGGGCGCCTCGAACCGAAAGTCGAAAAAAATTAAATAAACTACATATTAAAAACATCAACAATCCAAAATATATTCATAATTTTTTAATTTGTATTATATAAATTATATTATTT
Organism: Zanthoxylum bungeanum; assembly: GCA_019454045.1. Lineage (NCBI taxonomy): Eukaryota > Viridiplantae > Streptophyta > Magnoliopsida > Sapindales > Rutaceae > Zanthoxylum > Zanthoxylum bungeanum. The sequence goes on along the minus strand of SKCR01027315.1, from coordinate 21,553 downwards.
GTAAAGATTAACTTATTTAGTTATGCATGTGTTCTACTTCCACACAATTAATTTCTGGCGCCGCCTCATGCGAACGTAAAAAAAGTTAATTTTATAATAAATAATTTTATTGTTAATAATAAATTAATTTAATATCATTCACAATTAATTTTTTTTTGAAAATCCCTTGATTAATGATATTACGAATTTATAAATATACAAAAAAAATTTGGAATTGAGATCATGCAGATCATGACACAATTTTATAATAATTTTCATTGCTCTTACAGAGTACAATAATTTTCATCATGCATATATATGGTAATAGTAATAATAATTTTCATTATTGTTGCAATATAATTTGATAAAAGAATATTATCAAACATCACAAACAACAGTAAAAGTTGATTTCTTATAAAAAAAAATACAAAAATTAATTAATAATTTATAAAAAAAATAAGAATTATAATAAAACAATTTTATTATTACAAAAAAAAAAAGAACTAGATGTACACTATTTTTAAAATCAATTTTCAATTTTTCACGGTCAGAACCAGTACACCTGTAAGGAAATTGGTTGTGGGAAAGTCAAAAGTGGAAAGTTGTCTTAAAAAAAAAAACGAAGGAGCCATTCACGGGTAAGTCTTCTTCCTTTCCTTTCCTTTCTGCTTCTTCATCTTCTTCATCTTTTTTTTTTGAAAATCAATTATTTTTTTTTGAAAATTACTTGATTAATTTTTTTATGGGAAAGTCTTCTTCTTCCTTTCTGCATCTGAAAGTCTTCTTCTCCGTTCTGCATCTGCATGTTCTTCTTCATCTTCTTCTTTTCTGCATGTTCTTCTCCTCCTTCATCTTCTTCCTTTCCTTTCCTTTCTGCTTCTTTTGCTTCTTCATCTTCTTCATTTTTTTTTTTTTTTGAAAATAATTATTTTTTTTTGAAAATTACTTGATTAATTTTTTTATGGGAAAGTCTTCTTCTTCCTTTTTGCATCTGAAAGTCTTCTTCTCCGTTTCTGCATCTGCATGTTCATCATCTTCTTCCTTTCTGCATCTTATTCTTCTTCTCCTTCTTCATCTTCTTCCTTTCTGCATCTGAGAGAGAGACAAATAAAAAAAAGCTAAAAAAATGTCTGAACGTGAGGCGGCGGCGTGAGGCGGGCTGAGGCGGCCGCCTCACTCGGTGAAGGGCGGAAGAATCGGCTTAGGCGCATTAGGCGGCCGCCACGATGCGCCGACGCCGAGAGGTGGCGATTCGGCGCCTCAAAACGTTTTTTTAAACAATGGCGTTTTAGAACATTACTCTTTAATAGCTATGCCATTAAAGGTCTAAGTTGCGCTTTGGCGAGTTTTTCTAACAGCCGCTTAGGCCGTTATAGGCCACCATGCTTAGGTATTTTAAGTTATGACTTATTATATATTAGATAAAATTATGCATGTTTTACTATTCAACCTGCCATGTGACTGGTCAAAGGTGGCGTTTAGGCAGCACTTCGACAGGTTGAACAACCAAAATGCCTTGTCTTCTTTGACAACAAAGTCAAGTTTTTTTCTTTTATGGAGCCATTTATATAATTTTCTCTCTTTGAAGTGGAGATATTTCCATTCAATATTTTTTCTTACACTTTGAGCTTATAACTATCCTTATTTCATCTGTGAGAATTTGTGAAAAAAATGTGTATTAACATTTGCTTGATTTAGAACTTACAATGAGAGGCCTTTATATAGGCATTATACAACTATCATATTAAATACACAACTACCATATTAAATACACAACACAACACACTACCAACTACACACTACATAACTAATTCCGACACCCAACTAATTCCAACAACTAATTTCAACACTCCCCCTCAAGCTGAAGCATACATGTTATATGCACCAAGCTTGTTACAGATGAAATCAATACGAGGACCGCAAAGAGACTTAGTAAGGATATCTGCTAATTGACCGTCTGAGTTGATAAAGCTAGTAGCAATACATCATGGCAAAATTCTCTCTGATAAAGTGAATCCACTTCTATATGTTTGGTCCTCTCGTGTAACACAGGATTGGAGGCGATATGTAATGTTGCCTGGTTGTCACAGATTAGTTTCATTTATGTTCCTTCTCCAAACTTTAATTCTTGCAGTAACTGTTTCAACCATATCAGCTCGCATGTTGCTAAGGCCATAGCTCTATATACTGCCTCTGCACTAGATCTGGCAACAACAACTTACTTCTTACTCTTCCAGGATATGGGATTACCTCCAATCAGAACACAATAACCTGTAGTAGAGTGTCTATTTGACGGAGAACCCGCCCAATCTGCATCAGAATAACCAATAACCTGAGTATGTCCCTTATCTTCATATAGTAGAACCTTGACCTGATGCTCTTTTAACATATCTAAGAATGCGTATAACAACATCCCAATGACTCTGGCATGGGGTTTGTAGAAACTGACTAATCACACTTGCAGCAAAAGAAATATCCGATCGTGTGATGGTAAGGTAGTTTAGCTTCCCAACTAATCTCCTGTATTGTCCAGGATCATCCAGTGGTTTTCCGATTAGCTTCCTATACTCTTCGAGATTCTCCAACGGCTCCCCCTCTTTTGGTAGGAGTTTAACATTGGGATCCATAAGTGTGTCCACCGGTCTGCAATCTAACATACCAGTCACCTGAAGAATATCCAATGCATACTTTCTCTGGGAAATAGCTACCCCAGAGTTAGATTGTGCTACCTCTATGCCAAGAAAGTACTTGAGTCGTCCCAAATCCTTAGTCTGGAAATGATTAAATATGTGTGTTTTTAGCTCCCGAATACCCTCTTGATCACTTCCAGTAATGACGATATCATCCACATAAACTACTAAGTAGATGCATTTACCATTGGAATGACCGTAGAAAACAGAGTGATCAACTTCACTACGAGTCATACCAAAATCTGTAATTACAGCACTTAACCTCCCAAACCAAGCACGAGGAGACTGTTTTAAACCATAAAGAGAACGGCGAAGCCGACATACCAAACCACACTCCCTCTGAGCAACAAAACCAGGTGGTTGCTCCATATAGACTTCCTCCTGAAGATCACTCACCATGGAGAAAGGCATTCTTGATGTCTAACTGATAAAGGGGCCAATGAAGCATAGCCGCAATGGAGAGAAACACAGAGGTAATTTTGGCCATAGGAGAAAAAGTGTCACCATAGTCCAGACCAAATATCCGTGTATAGCCCTTGGCAACCAGACGAGCCTTAAGATGATCAATGTTCCCATCATGACCAACCTTCACTATATAAACCCACCGACAGCCAACTATAGATTTGCCAGACTGTAAAGGAACCAAATCCCATGTGCCACTAGAGTGTAGGGCGTCCATTTCATCAATCATCGCCTGCTTCCACCCGGGGTGGGATAGTGCCTCACTGAGCTTCTTAGAAATAGAAACAGAAGACAAGGTGGAAACAAAAGCATAATATGGAGCAGATAAGCGATGATAACTCATAAATGTGTATATTAGATGAGGATTGCGAGTGGAACGAATACCTTCACTAGTGGCAATAGGACCATGTAGGGCAGGCAGGTCCACAGTAGGGGTATGAGCCGGAGCAGGGTGTGAGTCAGCATGGAGAGGTGGGGGGTGAGGACGACGTTGGTAGACCTGAAGAGGTCGAGGTGATGGGACAACCTCTAATGGGGGCTTTAGAATGGAACAGGAAGAACCTCGGGAGGGAGTGGAGTGGGCGGTGTATCTGGAGAGAAAAATGGGGATGACTCAAAGAAGGCGACGTCAGTGGAAATGATGTAACGATCAATAGTGGGATAATAACAACGGTACCCTTTTTGAAGTCGAGAGTAACCCAAGAAGATACATTTGATAGACTTAGCACCCAATTTATCCCGGCCCGGTGTCAGGTTATGGACAAAGCAAACACAACCGAATATGCGAAGGGGTAAATGATGGAGAGGTTGAGTGGGAAATAGAATGGAATGGGGAAGTTGGTTTTGTAAAACAGAGGAAGACATACGATTGATTAAATATCAAGCTGTGAGAACAGCATCCCCCCAGAAACGAAACGGCAGATGGTTGTGGAGTAAAAGGGTACGGGCCGTGTCGATGAGATGTCTGTTTTTACGTTCAGTGACACCATTCTGTTGGGGTGTGTGAGCACATGAGGACTCATGAAGAATACTGAGGGAGGACATGGAGTTTTTGAACGGGGTAGAAAAATATTCACGAGCATTATCACTGCGTAATATGCGTATAGGATCACCGAATTGAGTTTGAATCTCGGCACAAAAGGCTTTAAAGGTCGAAAATAACTGAAAACGATCTTTAAGTAAGAAGAGCCAAGTGTTTCGAGAATGGTCTTCAATAAATGTAACAAAATAGCGAAGTCCCAAAACAGAGTTGACACGACAGGGACCCCAAACATCAGAATGAACTAAGTCAAATAGGGACGCAACCCGATTATTGATACGCTTGGGAAACTTAGTACGAGTTTGTTTGCCAAGTTGACACGACTCACAATTAAAGGAAGATAAAGCTGAAAGATGTGGAGCTAGCTTCTAGAGCTTGGACAGACTGAGGTGACCCAACCGACAATGAATGACTTGGCAGAATCAGAAGAAGGCAAGCAACAGAAGGTAGTGACCTTGAAAGGTGATAGAGGCCTTGTGACTCATGTCCTGTACCAATCATCCGTGCCGTACTCTGGTCTTGCACGACAACAGAATTATTAAGAAAAGTGATAGAGCAGTTAAGATCATGAGTAAGTTTACTAACGGAAATAAGATTAAAAGGACAACCAGATACATAAAGAACAGAGGTCAATGGTAAGGACAGAACAAGAGAAGCTCGCCCGATACCCTTAGCAACGGTTTTAGAGCCATTAGCAAGGGTAACCATAGGGAGAGAATCCAAACCGGTTAAAGATGAGAAAAAGGTGTGGATTATCAGAAATATGATTGGAGGCTCCGGAATCAATAACCCAAGGGCCGAGAGGAGAGGACTGAGTGAGGCAGGCCACAGAATTACCAGTGTGGGCAACAGAAGCAGATGATGGTTGCTGAGAGGCCTGATTCTGAAGGAAAGCAGCATAATCTGGGCCAGATACGGTAACCTGCTGAGATGAGTGCTCAGAAGAAATAGGAGAGGCGGTGCTGTTGCTCAAGTTGACAGTAACTACATTTGGGATGCACTCCTCGGTGAATATGGGATCCATGATTGCCCGTGGAACTGCGCTATGCTGCAAAGATAGAAGGCTCTGCGGAGTGGGACTTAGAGTCAATGACAGAAGTGGAGGAGACTCGAAGAAGTCGAGGAAAAACATTTTCCAGAGAGGGGATAGTAGCACTGGCGAAAATCTGATCACGAACGGGCTGAAGCTCAGATCGGATCCCAATCAAAGTTAACACCATAAAGAACCGTTCTCACTGGCGTTCTTGTTCAGCAATAGTAGTGGTAATTGGCAAGATAGAATTGAACTCCTCTCGCAATGATTCAATCCGTCCTATATACTTAGACATATCCAGATCACGCTGATTCAAGTGAAACATATTGGACACAACATTATAAAATCTCTATATATCATTAGTATACAAAGCGGTAGCCTTACTCCATAACTTGTGGCAAGTCTTATAGGGTCGAAACATGACAAGAAGTTTAGAATCAATGGACTGCCATAAGAGATTACATAATTGAGCATCAAGCTTCCTCCAAGACCGACGCTCGGCCTCAGGTATAGAATCCTCATTGGAGGTTAAATGATCTTCACACCCTTGCCCCATAAACCATAATTCAACCGAAGCCGACCAAGAAACATAATTTATAAAACCAAGTGTGGGACACAGGACCTGAGCGACGCCGTTCCTAGGCTCGCGGCCTAGTTGGGAAGAATTACATAACATGGAGTCGCCACCCGGTGTGAACCGGGACAAAGATTTAAGGCCGCACTCACCCCTCGCAAGGGAAGACCTCAAACCGTTGGGTTCGGAATGGTCCCTTACTCATGTCACTTGTAATGAAAGGATTTATATAGTAATTTAACCAGGCTTAAATAACATTTATTTCCAAGAATATCATGCTTCTAAATTCATATGCATACCTCAACAAGTTCATCACAACATGCAACGTCACATGGCAATCTCATGAACATATTTCAATCCTATGTTATGGAAAACTAAGAACAACATAATCATGCTTGAATACAAATCTCATGAACCTATTAACCAAATAACATGCTAGCAACCTAATCATGCTTGAATACAAATAATACAGTTGGCTATATAACACAAGAAAGATCAACCAAGAGGCAATTATGCATGAATATGATAAGACAGACTCGGTTCAGTGTGTGCGCGTTCGTGTGGCGTTCGTAAACGCGTTCGAACGGAAATGAGACAGAATGCTCGCGTTCGAGTAGCGTTCGTAAACGCGTTCGAACGGAAATGGAACAGAATGTTCATGTTCGTATGGCGTTTGTTAACGCGTTCGAACGTAAATGAAACAGAATGCTCACGTTCGTATGGCGTTTGTTAACGCGTTCGAACGGAAATGAGACCTGATGCATGATAAGGCGAAATGTATGCGCGTTCGAATTGCGTTCGTGAACGCGTTCGAACGGACACGGACCTGATGCATGAATGGGCAAAAATGCATAAACATCAAAATAAAGGGGGGGCGCGGCGAAGTACTGCCGTAAAGGTGGCCTTATGGGGGCTCTTGATCTCTCAAAGAGAGGACCTTTAGACCAACATACTAAGCCCATGCGCGTCACATCACATCATGCATACAAACACAAAGACAATCATACTATCCTAAGTATGTCCGATTGAACGTGTCTTGCATCCAACCGAACACACATCAACCGGCGCGGCAAAGCATCGTGGTAAAGGGCTTTAACCCCTCCCCATAGGGGATCTCACATCGCACTTACTAAGCCCATGCGCTCGATTGAGTCATGCATAAATAAGCAACATGCAGAATTTAAATGACAAAAATAAATACATAAAAACAACACAAAACAAGAGAATGTGCCGTTTACTCAAGTGGTACGTGGAGTTGTGTCCCATGTACAGACCGCACTACCGTCCATTCGGATTCGGCTACGGAATTTACGTCTGGGTTTCCATCCTATATACCACAAGAGACGACACTCTTCCATTTCATTCAAGCCACAACATGCTTCCATAAACGACTCTCATGCGAATAGAATGCAATAATAATAATAATAATAAAACGAATAAACTAATGAAAAGGTACCCTCAGGTCTAACCTTTTAAATCATCTCTCGGATGTACGGTACACGATCGTCGGAAGGGGGGTGCTCTGCAACTCTCATGGTTCACTGGTTCACTGTTCTCGTTCGTTATCTTTTGCTATTATTTCCTTGTGGTTTCGCTGCCTTTTCCTCTTTATCTTTTGCTTACTCTTTTCTTTGGGTGTCTTCTTCCTGTAGTTTTTATGTGTGTTGTGTATGAGTTAGGGGCTAGCTAGCTAGGGTTGAGAAGGTTGGTGAAGGGTTCTTTTTATAGGCAAAGGGTTGGGCTTGACAAGGAAAGGGATTTGATTTGGTTAGGTTAAGGGAAGTCAAAGGATTTGATTTGGTTTGGTTAAGGGAAGTCAAAGATTGAGGGGGGACAAATCTTGGCTAGATAGGGAGGTTGGATATTTGATTGGCTTGGATTAGGAATACAATATTTTAGATTTGGGAATAATCTTATTAGATTGGGAATATAATTGGTTGATTGATTTTAACTTGGTATGATTATATTTTGATTTAGTGTGTGATTTGTTTATTTTAGGCATGATTTTAGTTTAAGTTGGTAATTGTTTATTTTATGTTTGGTATATGTTTTATTTAATTATTTAATTAATTTAATTATTATCTTATTTAGTTAATGTTTTAATTAATATTTATTTATTTAAATTGGGATGTGTTTTATGGGCTTTGGGGGCTAATTGGGCTGGATGAGAGGCTAGCAGCAAAACCAGATTTACCGACACCGTTCGAACGCTTCCTCGAACGCGGCACGAACGCCCGCAATCCGTTTGACGTTCGAACGTAAACACGAACGCAGCACGAACGAAAACAGTGAACCTTGTTTATTCTGAATTTCCCCTTCCGACGTCCGTTTCCCGTGACCTCCGTGACTTAAAAGGTAGTTGTCTCCAAATAAGACTCCTCATCGGGTTTATGTGTAAAAATGCAGTGCCTACACCAAGTAACTTATCAGTTGTAATAACAGGAGAACCAGAAAGAGTTGGGACGAGGGAACCTGATTTAGGCAAAATCGGAGCTCGGGGGTGAGTGTCTTCTTCCGACGGGCGATCCATAAATAATATCGCGGAAAAAAAACTAAGTAGATCGGCGCTCGGCAAAGGTAGATCAGTGACCTGTGAGGGCAGTGGTGGTGGTGGTTTGTGAAAAAAACGTGTGGAAGTGGTGGTGGGTAAAATCTAGGGTTCCGAGGGTATTTTGAGAAAAACAGTGAGATAGACACGCCAAAGGAGGAGACCGACGACGGAAGTGAGACCAGCGGCTGACAAGGAGTCGGAGGATGCCGGAGGTGTCATCGGACGTGCGTCGGAACAGTAACGTCAGCGTTGGCAGTGGCAGTGGTATCACCGGAAAAAAAAAAAAAAGACCCTAGGATCAACCTACTGATACATTGTGAGAATTTGTGAAGAAAATGTATATTAACATTTGCTTGATTTAGAACTTACAATGAGAGGCCTTTATATAGGCATTATACAACTACCATATTAAATACACAACTACCATATTAAATACACAACAACACAACTACCAACTACACACTACACAACTAATTCCAACACCCAACTAATTCCAACAACTAATTTCAACATTATCTATTTTATTTCTTGGATTCCTTGGTTATCATTTTTGTGAATATTTTCAAGCTCCATCCTGGCTTCATGGGTCAGTGATGTCTGTCGATTGTTGAGTCTATATACAATTAATGGTCTTTGTGGATGATTCTGTTTTGTTTGCAAATTATTGCAGAGAAGTTGATGTATTTCTCTGACAGCTTTGATGCAAAGTTGTTTCTATCACGAGTACACCAAAGTACCAGCGCAGCGGACTTAGAGGCTGGTGCACTTGCTATAAAAACTGATCTTAAAGGACGGACTCAACAGAGAAAACAATTGGTTAAAGACAATTTTGATTGCTTTGTCTCTTGCAAAACTACAATTGATGGTATGTAAACATCCCTAATCTCTCTTGGAATCTGATCTTATTTTTGAGAATAGACTCTTTTTGCTTATGGATTTGCCGTTTAAAGCTTATCTGATGGGGATAATTGCATTTGTTATGGTTCTTACTTGAATGTTAATCCTTCTGTAGATATTGAGTCAAAATTGAAACGAATTGAAGAAGACCCTGAAGGTTCAGGGACTGCAAACTTGTTCAACTTAATGCAAGGAGTTAGTTCACAGGCTAACCGTGCTTTTGAACCTCTATTTGAGAGACAGGTAGGTGAGATGTTAATTTTACATTTGCCTGGAAGTTCGCATATCTAGACTCAAACCAATCACGAGCTTTATTTATTTCTTGAATGGCTGTATTGTAGGCTCAAGCCGAGAGGATAAGGTCTGTCCAAGGAATGTTTCAGAGGTTCAGAACGTTATTTAACTTGCCCAGTACTATTCGTGGAAGCATTAGCAAGGGTGAATATGACCTGGCAGTTAGGGAATACAAAAAGGCGAAGTCGATAGCACTACCCTCTCATGTATGCTAGCAATCTAACTTTCTGTCATAGCTGTTGAGCATGTCTGCATTGGTTGTGTATGCATGACATGAGTTTATATTGTGTAACATTTGTGAGCATTCTGCTAATGTGTTTATTAGTATAGTTTATGTCTGTGAAAGGAAAACAGGTTTATGATGTTATCCCTAAAGGAGTTAGATTTCCATGTTTATGATGTTATCCCTAAAGGAGTTAGATTTCCACATGTACTTTGATCAATGGATGACCTTCTATCTAGTTTTTCTCTATATCATTTTGCTACTTTTGCCATTTGCAAGCTATAATAAATTTCAGATTGTATCTTTCCTGGTTTATGCTTTTTAAGATCATTCACGTCTGTGTCCTTGAGCAGTGTTATTTGATACCGTAATTTAAGACTTGTAATGCTTCAGTATGTAGTGAATTATTATCATGACCGTACTTTTTTCCTACTTGAACATATATGTTTACGTCTGCATATTTCAGGTCAACATATTGAAGCGTGTTCTTGAAGAGGTTGAAAAGGTCATGCAGGAGTTCAAAGCCATGCTTTACAAATCAATTGAAGATCCCCAAATAGACTTGACAAATGTATGCTTATATAAGACCTCTTTGTTATTTTATGATTGTGTGCAGTCATGTTGAACAGGATGTCTAACTAGTAACTTCTTTCTATAGTCTACTGCAATTAAGGGGAAAAAGTGCTCAAAGATTGTTAATAAATTAAATTAAATAGAGTAATGATACATCAACAAACTGTTTGTTCAAACTGGTGTGGCTGTATCATATTGGTTGGATAAACAATAATAATGAATAAAAATAATGAAAATAACAATGTGGACCCTATAATGCTTTTGTCTAACCAACATGATAGATCCACATCAGTTTTTACAATGCAGTTTGTAGATCTATTGTTATTGTTAAATAAATACGGAACATGAGAGAAATATAGGGATAGAAGAACGAGTTAAGTTGACAATTAGGTTAACACTTGCTTACCTATTTAATTTATCCTATTTAGATAAAGTATTTAAGGAGTTTTTCTTGTATTTGACACGTATAATAATTTTGCACGGTCGTAAGAAGTTCGTATTAATTTTTTGTAAATTTGTGCGCTAAATCTATTAATCCTTATTTTCTTCACATCAATAGAGGATGAGCTTTGGTGTAACGGTAAGGTTACTCCATTGTGATATGGAGATCACAAGTTTGAGTCGCGAAAATAGTCTCTTTGCAAAAAAGTAAGGGTAAGACTGTGTACATATTGAATCCTCCTCAGAGCCCACAATATGGGAAGCCTCGTGTCTTAGACCATCCTTTTTTTTTTTTAATTGATTGTTGATGCACTCGGTGGTTGAATATATAATACTAAAATTTCTAATATTTGGTAGTGTTCAAGGAAATTTTAATCTGAATTAAACCAGAGTGACCAAATATAATAATTTTTGGGCATCGAAAGAAGTTGATATTAATTTTTTTTAAATTTGTGCACTAGATTTATTATTCCTTATTTCTTTACATTGATTGTTGATGCACTTGGTGGCTGAATATATAATCCTAAAGCTTCTAATATTCGGTAGAGTGTTCAAGGAACTTTTAATCTGAATTACACCAAAGTGATGAGTGATCAAACATGCTTATATGCTCTGTTGCCTAGGTGTTAAATGTGTTGTCCAAGTGAGATGGTGTACAAGCAAGCAAGAGTGTTTGAAATTTATGTTATGTATTTACTGACTATCTCTCATCACTCTATATTTGTTGAGAATTAGTCTTGGCTATTTATTGTTTTCTTTTACTGAAAAACAGTTATGTTTCTTGTAGCTTGAGAATACTGTGAGGCTGTTATTGGAGCTGGAACCCGATTCAGATCCTGTATGGCATTATTTGAATGTACAGGCAAGTATATCTATAATTATGTAATTTCTTTCTTCCTTTTTTTGGGTAAGATTGTAATTTGCAAGTACTTTATAGTTGAACTGACATTTCGAACTCGGCAATGTATTTGCTATTAGATTGTAATATTTTTTTTTTTGGAAATACTATTAGATTGTATTTATTGTACCTTATCACGTGTATTAGGACTTGAGGATCTCAGTCTTTGAGCTGGTGAAGTTGGTCCTCGGATAAGTCCTCTATCTCTCTGAATACCAAGGTTCACCACCAAGTCCATCAAGAACTGACCGTTTAGGATCATTTCAACCATCATTACTACAAAATAACAGCTTGTGAGCTTGAATTGACATAAAAAGAATTACTCGCACTTAAAAAAGCCAAGATAATAATTAATAACTAACTACTTTTGACCGAAACTATTTCTGATACAGTCAAATGACAGCTTTACGAAATTCTCAAGTTATCTTTGACAGAACCACAGAATTCGAGGTTTATTTGAGAAGTGCACCATAGATCATGAAGCAAGGATGGAAACTTTGCATAATGAGATACGTGAAAGAGCTATGTCTGATGCAAGGTGGCAGCAAATCCAACAAGATCTAAATACTGTATGTGCAACCGAAAAAATTGTTATTGAGATTTTGAGTCATCTCTCTTTTATCCAACATGTTCACATTTGTTTGGCGGTTTCCTACTTTATCTTACATTTTCTTTTGATTATTGTCAGTCAGATGCTGACTACTCCGTTACTCTTGGCAACATACAAACTATAGATTCATTGCCTGTAGAGTTAAGTGGTGAAGAAGTTGATGCTCTTAGAGGAAGGTATATTCGGAGGTTAACTGCTGTTCTCATCCATCACATACCAGCCTTCTGGAAAGTTGCACTCTCTGTTTTCAGTGGGAAATTTGCAAAGGTATTGTGAATTCTCTTTATCCCAGAACACTGGCTTATTATGTGAAATATCATATCTTCTAAAATAGGTTTGAAATAGGCACATTCAACTTCCATCATTTATGGTTTTATCAGTGTTTTAAAACCCCGACCGGTCCATCGACCCGGTATTGCGAGAGGGTTAAGGGTCAGAGGTCCAACCGGGAGTCAATGTTTTAACTATATTTTTATTATTTTTTACAAAATATATTAAAAAAAAAACAAAATTAATAATAAAAAAATAAAAAACCGGACCAAAAACCCGCCTGACAGACCGGGTCACCGGTTGAACTAACTGGGTCGGCGGGTTTTTGGCTTGTTCATTGCCGACCGGGTTTGGGGGGCCACCCGGACCGGACCTTGGACCGGGTCCCAGTTCAACCGGTCCGGCCCTGGTTTTTAATCCTTGGGTTTTATGGTTAGCCATTGTCTTTTCATTTTAAACTTCCTATAATTTATGCCAGCCCATCCTGTACTAAAGGACAAAGTTTTATAACATATATATGAGCTGGCAATATAATTATTTTTTACATCTATTGTTGGCATAGGACGTTAGTTGGTGAGATTATCTAAATTGCACTTCAACGCTTACTGTTTGGCTGATAACAGAACTGTAAACTAAATTTCTTAAAGATTTGACTTGTTGGGAAGGGTTGACAAGTTTCAAAGTGGAAGAGATAAGGGGTTATGCATTGCAAGATATTTGGAGATGATGGTTTATATCAATAAATTTAACAAAATGTAAATGGTTCTTTTCTTTTTGCTTTAGCTACTAGTTTAATTTTACAAGCGATGTAAAGATTAGTTTCCCTTTAAGGTGTGCCATTATGATTATAGTATTATCATAGCTAGTTGAAGAGACCTTGGTTCCAATTCGCGTTTATCATTGCCCATGATTCATGGATTAGTGAGTTAGGTAATGCACAAGTGTTACCCTTATTATATCAGGTCTGCAAAAGAAAAGAGATAGAGAAACCCAGTGTCATTAGTCTTGATTCTTGAAGATGGGTAGCTAGATTACGTTTCTGACAGTTGTTTTTATTATGTAAGAAAATTCAAGTCTTGTGCTAATATGAATTAATGTAAATGCCTACCAAATTGATTGGTTTTTAGCTTTCAATTTTTGGACCAATTTCAGACAATCGAATCAAAACCGGAAAAATCACTGTAGAAGAGTAGAGTAAATACTCTATATATTGCTTGATTAGGATATTTACAAGAGAAGACTTTATATAGCCTTGAGAATACAACATATTAGGAAAGTAAATATTACACATAATTACTAATTAATCCCATGATTCTAGCAATCAATCTAAATATGATATCTAATTATATTCCAAATTCTAATAATCACAAAGATAACTGAAAACTGAATTTTCTGAGCTAATTGGTTCGGTTAAGTTCTGATTTTGCCCACCCTTAATTGTTAAGCATAAATTGGACATTGTGGACATTAGACTGAACTGTTTGAAATTTCACTTGGAACTTGTTCAGACATGATCTATAAGAATCATGCAATGTATTAATCTCGTAATTATGAATGTGGTTACCACCAATGGATTTAAAACCCGGACTGGACCGGCCGGTCCGACCTGTAAATCCATGAACCGGTCCTTTGGCCACTGGGTAAATCATTTGACCATTAATTCAATTGACCCATAGTTAAACCCGGTGGCCCGGTCACAAGATAGCCGGGTTCTAGGGGACCTTTTTTTGGGTTATTCAGCAAGGCGATTTTGGTTAATCAACAAAGTGATTTGTGATTAATAATCTCCCAAGCCACATATGCAATTTTGCATCAATCGGAACCCCATTGATATAAAAAGTTAGACAAACAATAACGTAATTCAAAATTTTCCCAAATAGAATTTTTTTTTCCAGCCCCAGAAAAGAAAAATAAAAACTTTTACTAATCAACAAATACATGCATTCAATAATTGAAACGAGTTTAATGATCTTAAAAAAAAAAAGATCTTGTGGCCACACTCGATTGACTTCATGGCAACGAGTTCTTTGGTGTTCTTGTTTCTCATTAGCCTGGCCACTCCAAAATTCTACTTCCTACATTTTCTTTCTCTTTCTGTATTATATGTATAACACAAAAACATCAAGAAAGCTAGAAGAATTGAGGTGAAGAACATAGTGATTTTATATGGAGAGGAGGGGATTTGAAGGCAAAGTAGAGAATTTGAAATACTGAGTGGGAGAAGATTAGAAATGGAATTTATAATATATTTTTTTTATCTTCTTGGGTTTGTTAAAAAAAAATTTGAAGAATGATTTGATTAGATGATTTATAATAAACTTTAGATAAAATGGGAGATAATTAGATGATTTGATTAATCAAATAGCTTGTGAAAAATACAACCTTGAGATGTGTCAAAAAGTCATTGGCAGCAGCTTAATTTACAATTTCTTGATGTGCAAAACTATCTCAATATGTTTCTCTTTCTATGTAGTTTTGCTTGCTTAATGATTTTTTCTTGACTTATGTACTGTTTGGTTTAGAGTTTAATGAGCTTATAAGGTAGCTTATACTCACACTATAATACTTGTAAGCTAGCTTATACTCTCAATCAATACTCTCTATCAAACAGTGCTTTAATGTTTGGATTTGTTCTTGGTCAATGAATTAAGTTTTTATTATAATTTCATTGCTTGTATTTGATTTTTGGATGATTTATTTGGATATTTTGATGCTGATGTTATTTTGATAATATTTTTTTCTTCTATTATGAAATGACATTTGATAAATGAGTAGGAAATATGTAGTTATAGACTGTTTTTTGAATTTTTTTCATTGTTTATAGTATTTTTATATAAATATTTAATAAAATTTATTATTGACCTCGGGTTGATTCCCGATCTAGCCTCTGACCCTTGATCCTCTTCCCATCCCGGGTCGAGGGCCAAACCGGGTTTTAAAACATTGGTTATCACAAATGAATTTTTTTCCCCTTTTTTCACTTAACCTTGAAAATTTCACCATCAAGAGTTTACTTGAGAATCTGAAGTTGATAATCTTACACTTAAGCAAACTTCAGTTTCTTCTAGTTTAGAGAAACTGTTGAAGCTGAAACTTTGAAGGTATGGCCATATTTAGGACTAAAATATGAGTTCTATGTGAGGAAAGGTTCGCTCTTGACTGAGCTAGCAAGAGCACTATAAGATTTGCTGACAACTTCTACACTTAGTTTGGCTTCAGTAAAAGAGTTATACCTAATTGAATTATTTGCTTCAGATATTAATTCCTGAACTTGGCTGACTTCGTTATAAGGTATTCTTTGTAAATACTTTGTTCATACATCCATATTATATGTCATCGGCTCTCATTTTTTTCAAAGGTGGGGGTGGGCAAAGCCCAAATTGTTTTTTAGCCCCTATCTCCACCAGGATTCGAACTTAAGTGACCAGCCAAAGAAATAATAAACAGAACTCCATGATTTAGAGTCAAAAAAATTGGAGAAAATTGATGATTTAAGTTAAATTTTAGGTTATGTTTGGATTGATGGAAGATGATGGTTTATAATGGAATGTAACCCAATAGAATAGAATGAAACAGAACAGAATGGAGAGTAATGTACACCATAACTTTGTTTGGGAAAAAAATGAGAGGTTTATAATGTAATGTTCCAAAACATTGTTTGTAAATAAATAGTAATAAAATAAAATGTAATTAGATAGGTTTTAAAGACAATTGTGCCATTTGAGATTATAAAAGTCAAAAAGACAAATATTTTAATGTTATTTTTAAGGGGTAAATTTGTCTTCACAGGTAATGTTATTTTTTTTAAGTTACGTTCCATTCTCAACCCCCGATTTGAGCGGCTCATTTTCAATAACTCAAGACTCCTTTTTGTTATACTCCCTTCCATCCCCTTCCATTCCCTTTCATCCCATTCAATCAATCCAAATAATGAATTTTAAATACTTTAAGTTACATTCTACTTCATTCCATCCCCTTTCATCAATCCAAACATAGCCTTAGGGACCTAGGAGATTCAATTCGAACAAACTTGTGTTTCTTATTGCGGCGTCAGTTCACATGTTTCTTCATTTGGAATATGTCCTTGCTTGGGGTTGATTGTAAATGATAGAGCATATGTTTTTCTTCTTTTGGCATAATTTATGGTTATATTTTTTTCTATTCGAGATAATCTCTCGCTCTCATTTTGATTATGGATTTTATACTTTCAGTCTTCCCAAGTTTCTGCTGAGTCAAATCTTAATGCTTCTGGAAATAAGGCTGAAGAAAAAGTCGGAGAAGGGAAGTATTCGATTCATTCTCTGGATGAAGTTACTGGAATGATACGGAATACAATATCTGTGTATGAAATCAAGGTGAACATGCACTCACTTTTTAATGTCAAAACCATTATTGGGGTTGGACAAGTTGTTATGGAAGAAACTTTGGTAGCTGTTTAGTAGTTGCAGGCATTGACTCATAATATATATGTTACTATGTTACTAAGGTCTAGGATTAATTTAGAGCTGCTGATGATTGGATAATTTGGAAATGTTTCTCATGTTTTTGAGTGGAGCTATATTTCAATATTACTTTTCCCATGTTAGTTTACAACTAAATACAGCTCACAACAGAAGTTTTGTGTACTTGGAGTTGGGTACTTATTTCAATTTGAAAATCCATTTATATTGACAGAAAGTATGAAAGTTTAATCTCAATCATGCAAGTTTAATTTGGGTACTAGCTACCTTGCTTAGTACACTTCAGGATCGATTATCGAATCCTACTCACATTACGACTGGGGAAGTATTTGACTTATATTTGGTGTAGGTGAAAATAAAGGCACAATTGCCAAAAATCACATACATTAAAATCAAACAGAGTTTGGCAAATTCTAAGTGTTGAACATTTTTTTATTGTTTTTGCACATGATATCATACACACTCAAAATTATGAAATTACGAGTGGTTTTTTTTTTTTTTTTTTATGTAGATTGCTGTCAGAGTGGGTCGGCTGGTGCTTCTGTTTTACTTTTCAACTGGTTAATTGGGGATGTAGTTCTAAAGAGTTTATTATTGTCACAGGTTCTCAACACATTTAATGATCTTGAAGAATCAAATATTCTCCGATCATACATGAGTGATGCCATAGAGGAAATCTCTAAAGCATGCCAAGCTTTTGAAGCAAAAGAGTCAGCCCCTCCTGTTGCAGGTATAAAGCTATACTGAATCTCTGTTATATGACCTCTCAAATAGCTATATTTATTTCACTTCTTTCTCTTCACTCAAGGTGCATGCATATTTGTATTATATTGTTTTTTTGTCCCTCAGTGATGGCGCTAAGGACACTTCAGGCAGAGATAACCAAGATCTACATTGCAAGGTTATGCTCTTGGATGCAGGGCTCAACTGACGGAATATCAAAAGATGAAACATGGTTTCCAGTATCTATTCTTGAAAGGAATAAATCTCCATACACTATCTCGTATTTGCCTCTAGCATTTTGTTCAATTATGAAATCAGCACTGGATCAGATCAGATTGTAAGTCTCTTGATTTAACTAGCTGAGATTTTGTATGAAACTGACTGCATGCTTTACATTATTCCCATATTTACTGTGAGACACGGGGTAAATTTATTTTTTTGGAGACCTTACAAGGGGTTCTTCAGACTAAGAATTATTCAAATATACGAGGAAATGATAAACCACATCACCCTTGTCGTTTCTAGCAGCGACCAAAGTATCAGCTGCCCACATTCAATACTGTGTTTAGGTCGTGGCGTGATGATGGCAGTTTATTTGCAACCGTGGCATTAGTTGCAATATTGGAGAACTCTTGAATTATTCGAGGATGATTATTAATTTTTGAAACAATGTCTTTAGATACGATGATACTTCTGGATGGTAATTTTTCTTTCTTTTTATAAGCATCTTGTTCTATGCTTTTGCAGGATGATTCACTCTTTGAGGAGTGAGGCTACAAAGTCACAAAATATGTTTAAGCAGCTTCTAGAAATTCAAGAATCTGTTAGACTCTCATTTTTGAACCGTTTCCTGGATTTTGCTGGTATTGTATTGTAGCAACTCTTTATGTTATGTTTGGAAACACTTTTAAAATGTGCCAATTAAGTTTGATGCTTTCATTCTGTGCTCATTAATCAGGTCATTTAGAGCATATTGCAAATGAGCTTGCCCAAAACAAATCAAGCGAAGAAAGTCAACGTTTACAAAATGGATATTCATCTGAACCATGCACAGAATCATCGTCTGATATCCCTGGAAGTGTTGTTGATCCACATCAAAGACTGTTGATTGTATTAAGCAATATTGGGTATTGCAAAGATGAGCTTTCATCTGAGCTATATAACAAGTATAAAGATATTGGCTTCCATCTAGGTATGTTGTCAATTTTTGCTCCTCTTTTGTAACAGGGCAGAAATGCTGTGTTGTAGGGTATGTATGGTGCATGATTCTTGTGGCAGTCAAATGTTTTTGATATATGCAACCAAAATATCATTGATATTGTGAGAATTTGTGAAGGAAAAATTGTGTATTAAAATTTGCTTGATATAAAACTTACAATGAGAGGCCTTTATATAGGCATTATACAACTACCATATTAAATACACAACAACACAACTACCAACTACACAATTAATGCTTGGTTGAATATAATCTAACAATAAATACTAATTAGCTTCTCAACTAATTCCAACACTCCCCCTCAAGCTGGAGCATACATGTTGTATGCACCAAACTTGTTACAGATGAAATCAGCACAAGAACCATAGAGAGACTAGGGTGTTTAAAGCGCTGTTGGAGAATGCACAGCAGGAACATATATGGTGACTTGGTTGTTTAACGTCGTTGGAGAATGCGCAACGAGAACAGATGTGGAGGTTTGGATGGTTTAACATCGCTGGAAAATGCACAGCGGGAAAAGTTTAAACTATTCCAGAACAGCTCAAAACATCTAAAGAAAACTTGCCAAATCACCCCATAACAAAACCCCGAAAAAAGTCAGATGTGGAACTTGGTGCAAATAAGGGATAAATAATCGATAAGAATTGAGCATTTCGTCATCACTGATATTGTCAAGATTGCCAAAGAAGATGCGGCGCGTGAGGCTCACACATATATAGCGGTGTGTGTTCCCCACGCGCCGACTTGAACGACGACTCTAAAAGAGAGATACTAGAACCCAGAGAAAGATTGGCTCTGATACCATGTGAGAATTTGTGAAGGAAAAATTGTGTATTAAAATTTGCTTGATATAAAACTTACAATGAGAGGCCTTTATATAGGCATTATACAACTACCATATTAAATACACAACAACACAACTACCAACTACACAATTAATGCTTGGTTGAATATAATCTAACAATAAATACTAATTAGCTTCTCAACTAATTCCAACAGATATATTGGATATAAGGACATCCAAATATGAAACCCCAAATCCATGTTGACTTTGCAATTTTGCTTGTTGAATATTAATTAATACCTTGTCACAGAGTAATTGCTATTTCGATGCGAGTAAAGATAGAAATACTTCAAGGTAAGACTACTAGCGAGTAGCAAGCTTTGTTTTCTTAAAATGTGTATCCAGGTTCATGGCCTCTGAATTGTGAGAAGTTCCTTCATTTTCTCCATGATTGGAATGTGCTGTGACTTTATCCAGAGCTGATTTTGTTGTTTTTATTGTCTACCTCAGGACTCTTGGGCATGGCCTGATCTCTTGATTTTGAGCTTTCTGGACCTATATGTGTATTGCCATAGGGGTGGGAAAATTACGAAGTTGTCCTGCCCCATCTCGAAGTTCCTGTCCCGAAATTTTCAGGACGGAACAGGTTCAGACAAAATAGGAGTACCCGATCGGGACCTCATGGGTTCGGTAATTTCCTGACCGGGTTTGGGAATTCCCCAACTCCTTTTTTTATCAGCAAAACCGATATCAAATCTTCAATAATTACACCAATACACCGTCGTCTTCATGAACTTTATCAATACAGTAAAATACACTCAAGATCACTGAAGCAATGAAGCTTGTGGCTGCTGCTAGAGTAAGGAAATCTCAAGAAGCTGTTGCTTAAAGAGTCTATTTATGTTAGAAATCAGCAGCTTCAATTTGATGATCATGATGTTGATCTTCCTCTGTAAAGGAAGTTGCTATTGCTGTTATAAGTAGGGACAGAGGTCTTTGCGATGGTTTTAACAATGCTGTGATAAAAAAGGCTAGACACGGGTGGCCGAACTGAAAGATAAGGAACTTGATTGTGATGTTTAGTGTATGAAAAATGGGGATTATCGCTTCTTATGCTGTTTGAGCAAGAATTGATTCAGATTCTTGATGCGATAATGCCTCTCGATATAAACCAAACAAAGCCTTTTCTCACTAGGTGGAGTTGGCTACATGGATCTTTCGATGCCATTGTATTCTATCTGAGATCATTGATTCATCAAGCTTTATAAAACCTAGGTCTCTTTTTATGTTTTTTTGTCAATGTCAACTTAGGCTTACTCTTCCTCGCTTGACATGTGTTAGCACTATTTGCTCTCATTCTCTCACTGGACCACTAAAAGATCTATGTTGGATATGTCCAAACCATTTTATCCTTGTTTCTCTCATCTTCTCATCAATCGGTGGTATGCCCAGTTTCTTCCTAATTGCTTCATTTCTAACTCTGTCTTTCCTAGTCCACCCTCACATCCATCTAAGCATTCTTATATCATCTACCCTCATTTTTAGGGCGTGTCGGTAGTTTATTTTCCAACATTATGTTCCATAAAACATAGCAAGTCTCATGGCGGTCCTATAAAATTTGCTTGTAAGTTTTAAAGGAATGTTTGTACGGGCCAAATTTGGGCTAAGGGCATTTTTGACTTTTTGCTTCGGGCCCAGCATCCAAGGAGCCCCGATTCCCCTTAACAAATCCCAAAATAGACTCAAGGCCCGTTTACCTTCTCAGGCCCACACACAAACGGAAGGCCCAATATCCATCAATCTAAAGGACCCAAGACTCTCAAAGGAAGCCCA
>SKCR01027314.1:0-48945 GCA_019454045.1 Zanthoxylum bungeanum | reverse complement strand
GCAACAAACAAATAGAGACGCATATGGGCTTCAATAGAGAGGGCCCCAAGCCACTTCACTTGGCCCAAATCAGTTCTTAATGAAGCTTCACAGGCCTTTGAAGACAAATCTTGGAGCTTTTTTTTTGGATAAGGTAAGTATTATAACCAAAAGAAAACTAAACAAGAGCAAAGGGGCATCCCCCAGGATCTAGAGAGGACATGCCCTCCTAGAAGAAAGCCAAACGGCTACAAGAGATCAACTAAAGATGTCATCGGGCAAGTGCCACGAAAGGTGAAGCCATTTATTGTCATAAGATGGAGTCACCTTACGTAAAGAACTAACACGATTCCGAACATCAAAAACAATATCATATAGAAGAACAGAAACTGGCCTAAGAGGCATATCATGAGTGCGAGCATTCCTCTCCCTCCATATATGGTAAACTGACGCTGCAAAGGACAGACGAACCAGAAGATGATATAAAGAGGCACCAGAGAACTGACAAAGCCACTCAACAGTTTGGCGCCAATCTCGACAGATCCAATCTAAACCACACATGGCTAACACAGACGACCAAACCCTCGATGAAAAGAGGCACTGAAATAAAAGATGATCGATGTCCTCACTCGAACAACCACAAAGGATACACCGCGAGCATGAGGATATACCAAATTTCATTAGACTGTCCTGAGTACAAAGGCCTCCTTGAATAGACATCCAAAGAAGAAAATAATGGCGGGGAATAGATTTCCGGAACCAGACAACTTGGAACCAAGGCATCTCGGGTCTCCTCGACCTCAAAGCATTCCAGGCACAATCCACAGAAAATCTCCCATGACTATCATCTTCCCAAACCAGCACATCCTCCCTCAAACTAGAAGGAGACGGAAGGTGAGTCTGAGCCAAATCAACAAGAGCAGCAGATCTAGAAGGGGGCCAATGCCAAGCAGAATCAGAGATAATGGAAGCAACTGTCGCCATCCTATCCAAGCCAGAATCATAAATCACTCTCTCGCCCAATGAGTCCTCAATCGGGCCTACAGGATGCCAATTATCAAACCACAATAATGTCGACTCACCATTCCCAATACTCACTCTCATCCGCCGACGGGACCAAGAACGAAGCTCCAAAATCTTACGCCAACTCCAAGAGCAATCAGAAGGACGTGGGATCTCCCAAAAACTTCTCCCCCTCAGTAAATAAGAGTAAACCCAAGTAGACCAGAAGAAACCTGACCAGAACAGAGAAACCAAATATGCTTGACAATAGCCACTCTATTCCAAGCTTCCAGACTATTTATCCCCAGTCCCCCCTCCTTAAGAGGTAAACAAATTTTGCTCCAAGCTACTCTAGCCCCAGTAGGGATAAGCGCACTACCCTTCCAATGGAAAGAACGGAGGATAGTCTCCACCTTCCTAATCACTGAGTTAGGAAGAATAAATAAAGAAGACCAATAAACTTGAATGGAGAACAAAACAGACTTTATAAGTTGGAGCCGACCTGCATAAGAGAGAAACTTACAACTCCAACTTTTAGCACGTATAACAATACGATCCATAAGAGAAGCACAGTCAGAGGCCCTAAGTTTAGTAGAGATCAAAGGAACCCCCAAATACCTCACAGGAAGAGTCCCCACCTGGAATCTCAACACATCACGCAGTTGGTCTTGCATAGAAAGAGAGATGCCAGAAGAGAAGAGATGACTCTTAGCTGGATTCAGAATTAAACCTGATAAACCACTGAACTGCCCAATACAATCCTTGATCAAAGAAACAGAGGATGCATCTGCTTTACAAAAAATCATAAGGTCATCTGCAAAACAGAGATGAGTAAGACGGTCCTTTGAACACCGCCAGTGGAACTGGAAACCCGGATCAGTAGCCATATTACGAAGAAGGCCTGATAAAACTTCCATAGCCAAAACAAAAAGATAAGGAGACATAGGATCACCTTGTCGCAACCCACGACCCCCAGAGAAAAATCCATGCAGCTCACCATTAATAGAAACAGAGAATCTCGTAGTAGTCATACACTCCTGAATCCAACCCACCATCCTCTCAGGAATACCAACAGTCCTCAGAACCTCAACCAAAAAATCCCAACGAACAGTGTCATAAGCTTTCATCAAGTCAATCTTAAGAGCACACCTCGGGGAACCGCCATTCCGGTGATAATTCCGAACCAATTCCTGACATAAGAGAATATTGTCGCTAATACGCCTTCCCTCGACAAAAGCAGATTGATTCTGACTGATCACTGAAGGGAGAATGACCTTAATTCTGTTCGTAATCAGCTTAGCAATGCACTTGTAAATGGTGTTACAGCAAGAAATGGGCCTATAATCCTTAACCTGGGAAGGATTAGGAATCTTAGGAATCAGAGCAATGGATGTAGCATTTACCTGCCTCAAAAGACGTCCAGAAGAAAAGAATGAATGAATAGCACATAAGACATCATCCCCCACAATATTCCAACACTTCTTAAAGAAACCCGAATTAAACCCATCCGGACCTGGAGCTTTATTGTCTTTCAGCCCGAACAAAACAGCCTTAATCTCCTCATCCTCAACCTCACGAGAAAGAGCCATACTCTGCTCCTCAGTCACATGTCTAGTAATAGCAGAATGGAGGGTCACCCTATCAAAATCCTGCTGACGATGCTGAGGACCTAAAAGGGACTCAAAAAAAGAAACAATCTCATCTCTAACCAAAGCATCTTCCTCCACTCGGGTACCATCCTCTTTAGTAATAGAAGTAACCTTACTACGGCCATGAAAACTCTTCATAGCGGTAAAGAAGAACTTAGAATTCTGATCCCCAAGGTTAAGCCACTGAACTCGAGATTTCTGTCTATTAAAGCCTTCTTCAGCCCGATTCAAATCACCATAACTTATTGAAAGACGAGCTTCCTCAGCTAACAGAGCAGGGTCACTGGGGAAGTCCTGTAAAGCACATTCAACTCTATCCAACTCCTTCCTGATCTCCAAAACACGACAAGAAATTTTAGAGAAATGCTCAACATTAAATTTCTTCAAAGCTGCCTTAACATTCTTTAGCTTACAACATAACTGGAACATTGGAGTACCATGAACATCAATATCCCAAGCCCTAGCCACAACAGAAAGAAAATCAGGATGATCCACCCAAAACTGAAAGAATTTAAAGGGAATTTTCCTTTTAGGGAGCTCTGCAAGCTTAACAACCATAGGAGAGTGATCAGAAATCCGGGAAGGAAGAAAGCGGGCAGAAGAACCCGGGAAAAAATACACTCCCAAGAAGGATTTACCAGAACACGGTCCAACTTGCGCCAAATAGGAGACTGTATCTGCTTATTAAACCAAGTAAACTTACACCCAGAATACTGCAGATCATCCAAGCCAGCTTGACCCAAACAGCAACCCAAGTCATCTTGATTATTCACACACAAATCATTGTTTAGAGACCTTGGGCATGTGTAGGACACTAACAATGGTATCAAGAGCAAATCTAAGCATGATTTGAATTCTAGGGTTCTTAACTTTAATTTGGGTATTTTTGCTTGGAGCATGATTTTTCCAAATTGATTATTTGGTTGTGTTTAGATGATGATGAATTGGATTTGTGCATCATTGGAATTGAGAAAATTGGTTGGATCTAAATTTCCCTAATTCCTTAGCCATAGCCGAATGTATGAACCCTAATATACTCATGGTAATTTTTGAAATTTGACAATTAGATATGTTAAATGCATGAAATGAATATTGATTGTTGATTTAATTGGATTGAAATCAAAATTGGATGTTATTTCTTGCTAATGTCGTGAGTTTGAAGCATGTTGAATGAGTTGATTTTGCTTCAATTTGTGTTGGACATGAATTGGATAATTGAGCATGATTAATTGGATTAATTAGTGTTTTGGAAACATTAGATTAATTGATTAATTGTGATAATTACACTTTAAATTGAATTAATGTGATTTTGGAATATTATGTTAATTTAATTTGTTGTAATTGGGCTAATGGGCTTGGTTGGGCCAAGTTTGGTTTTGGACAATTGGGTTGGATCCAATTAGGCCTAAAACCATTTCCATAAAATCCAAATATAATTATTGGGCCTTTAAAAATTTAATTGGGCCTAATGGGCCTAAATTGATTTTTGGCATATGGTGATTCCTAAATGGGCCTTGGCATCTTGAGTTGGATCCATAATGGCCAAAGCCCATGCCTAAAGAATTAATTGAAAGCCCATTGGACTTTAATCGAATTGGCATTGGATGCTAATTGGGCCTTTGAGACCCAATTGGATTGGATTTGAAATCCAAATCTAAAAGGCACTATTAAAAGTGTAATTGTTTAATTTGAAATTAAACACGAATTAGTATTTGATACAATTTGAATTGGATTTAAAATTATAGTTCGATATAATTCAAGAATACGTACTTTGAGTATTTATTCTTAAACGAGTTGGACTCGTGTAAATCAAATCGTTGTATGAACATTGGATGGTCATTAATTGAAGATTAATTCATTAATTCAAGATTAATTAATTGGATTAGATTGATAGAACAACATGCTTTGTGTGAATACTTGGATGTATTTATATGAATAATGTATATCGGATGGATATTAGTTGGGTGGGGGCAATTTTCGAAATTGTTGTAAATTTGGAATTTATTTAAATTAGACCTGCGTGTCCAGGCTTTCACCTTCGATTCTCTTTGTATTTCTCTTCTCACCAATTCCCCTCAATGTAAATAAGGTTTCTTTATGTATTATGTAATTCGGTAGAAGAATGTAAAGTACTAGTGGGAGAGAAGAAAGAAAGTGATTTGTTCTAGGAACAAATTGTATTATATATCCATCCGCATATCATTATTAATTTTATCGCGCCTTATTATGCTTTTAGAATGCATGTTTAAGGGTGTATGATGAGACCTAATCAAAGATAATAAATTGGTTGCCAATTTACGCGAAAAATCCTCACTTTAATATTAAGCGTTTTCCTTCCATTGAGTGGTTCTCTCTCAAGATCCAAGATTGACTTTGATTTGTTGGCCAAAGTCAAAATCACTGTCCATCGCGGATGTGTTTGAACCACGAAAGCTTTGTTATATATCGCATGTCTTGGGCAGTTGTGACTTGTTGGCCAAAGTCAAGGTCACTTCTGTACATCGACGTGGATTACAAAGTTTTCCCACTGTCAATGGGTCGCGCTTAACTGGAATCATTAAGCTTGTTGAGCCAAAGCCAATTCTTAGTTGATTCAGAGGAAAATGTTAGGAAATATATTGGATATATGTTTTGGACTTGGAGGTCCACCTACCGGATCTAGGAATTGGATGTGATCCAATTGATCTTAGAGATCTACCTAGTTAAGTTTCATACAGCTTGTTGGCCAAAGTCAAGGTTGTGTGTTATTTAACGGGATCCTAGCCCACTAGGAAACTGGGTTTCCCGAGTACTTAACAGAGGGTTAGAGGCTCGCCGAAAAATAGTGGGAGGCCAATATTAAATTTGCAATTTCGTTTAATACTTGCTAATACGCGCTCTTTTATTTTATTTATCGTCGTTATAAATATATATATTAGTTGGACTAATATCTTTTATTACTTTCATTGAACAGTTAGACTGTACAAGACATTACTCCACTTGTAGTTGGTTATATAGTTGGACTATAGTAACCATTGCATTTTGAGTGTACCCAAAATCGTTGATTGGATAGTTGGACTATTGCAATCGAGATGGCTGGAAAGATTAGCGTTAGGGACATCATCATGGGCGATAATGTCTTTAATGGCTCCAATTTTCCAGATTAGGAGATGAATCTCAGGATAGTCCTGGGAGCCGAGAAGTTACTCTATGTCATAGAGAAACCTCTCAGGCCTGACCCTGAAGTTGAGCAAATAGTAGAGCATGAGTTTTGGAAGACTCATCGTGATGATAATTTTAGTGCTCAATCCGTCATGCTTGCCGCAATGACTCCTCAATTTCGTCGTCAGAACAAAGGATTGGATCCTTATAGTATGATGTTGAAATTGAAAGATCTTCACAGATCTAACCTTAGATCACAGAAGTATGAATTGCAAAAGAAGCTCTTTCGCTCGCGTATGTCAGAGGATACATCTGTCGAGCACTATGTGTCGCAGATGATTGCTGACATCGAACAGCTAGGTCAGTGGGCATAACCTTCGAGGCCGAGACTTCTATAGATTTGATCTTACAGTCTCTGCCCGACTGCTGGGGCGGGTTTGTCATGAACTATAACATGATGAACCAAGAGAAACCTCTTGGAGAGTTAATGGCGATGCTGAAAGAAGCAGAGCCAGAGCTTCTGAAGGGCAAGAAGCGCGAGACGCACCTTACTTCAACATCCCAGAAGGTCAAGGCTTGGCCGAAGGCTTCTGGGGGTGTGAAGAAAAGGAAGAAAAAGGGCAGGGCCAAATCATCAAAGTCTTCTGGGAAGACTAAAGACATATCCCAAGACGTCTGCCTACATTGTAGCAAAGTCGTGAGTATAAGGCGGAGTTGAAGGAAATGAAGACGGGCAAGGCTCCGGCTTCAGGTATGTTTGTTATAAACATGTCTACTACTGGTTTTAAAAATTGGATTTTTGATTCTGGATGTGGTACTCACATATGTACCGATGTGCAGGATCTACTGATAAGCAGGAGACTGGCTTCAGGCGAGATCGACCTACGAGTCGGAAACAGGACGAGTCGCTGTTTTGGCCGTTGAGACCTATGTTTTGTATCTGCCCTTAGGGCATGTAATTACATTAGGTGACTGTTATTTTGTACCTAGTTTGACTAGAAACATCATCTTTGTATCTAGTTTAACCCAATGCGGGTATACCTTTATATTCAGAAACACTGGGTGTTTTGTATATAAAGATGACATTTTGATATGTACAGCAGATGTTAATGATTGTCTTTATATTTTGAATATAAATGAATCTCAAACATATAATATGACAAACAAAAGGCTCAAATTGAGTAAAACAGATGAAACTTATATGTGGCATTGTCGTCTGGGACACATTGACAAGACTCGTATATCCACACTTTCGAATAGTGGATACTTGGACGGATTTGATCCTAACTCATATGACGTTTGCGAATCTTGTTTATTAGGCAAAATGCCTAAAACACCTTTTAGCGGTAAAGGTGTACGTGCCACTGAGCTGTTAGCCCTCGTTCATAGTGACGTCTGTGGGCCCATATCTAGCTAGGCTAGAGGTGGATATGAATACTTCGTAACCTTTACGGATGATGCATCGTGTTATGATTATGTGTATCTTATGAGACACAAGTCGGAAACTTTTGAGAAATTCAAAGAGTTTCGACCCGAAGTAGAAAAACAGATCGGCAAAAATATTAAAAACACTGCGGTCGGACCGTGGTGGAGAATAATTAAGCAATGAGTTTATCGATTACTTGAAAGAATATGGTATTCTTTCACAGTGGACTCCTCCCGGAACACCTCAATTGAACGGTGTGTCCGAACGGAGAAACCAAAATTTGTTGGACATGGTAAGGTCAATGATGAGTTGCACTAAGCTACCAATTTCCTTCTGATGATACGCATTGAACAGTGCAATACTTATTTTGAATAAGGTTCCGTCAAAGTCTGTTGGACAGACTCCATATGAAATATGGACAGGAGAGAAACTGGGTTTCTCATTCCTGAAGATTTGAGGATGCTGGGCATATGTTAAACGTTTGGATGGTACCAAACTAGAACCCAAATCGGATAAGTGCCTATTTGTAATTGGTTATCCTAGGGAAACCAAAGGATATTATTTCCACAACCCACAAGAGAACAAAAATATTTATTGCTCTCCATGCAGTTTTCCTCGAAAAGGAATTCATAAATGCAGTGGTAAGTGGGAGGAAAGTAGAATTCGATGAAAATCGGAGTGACACTGTTCCTGGCACCGACCCCCTCACGGAACACGAACAGTTCATCAGGGGATGAGACTGTTCCACAATCTTCTAATACACAAGAATCGCGTAGGTCGGAGAGAGTCAGAAAAAAACCTAAGAGGTATGGGTTTCTGATCTCACCTCATGTAGATATTAATCTTATTGAGGATAGTGAGCCGGCTACGTATGAGGAAGCGATACAACGTATCGACTCCGCTTTATGGCAAGAGGCCATGAAGTCCGAAATGGATTCCATGTATACCAAGTTTGGACACTGGTTG
Organism: Zanthoxylum bungeanum; assembly: GCA_019454045.1. Taxonomy (NCBI): domain Eukaryota; kingdom Viridiplantae; phylum Streptophyta; class Magnoliopsida; order Sapindales; family Rutaceae; genus Zanthoxylum; species Zanthoxylum bungeanum. Next base: position 40,782 of record SKCR01027314.1, on the reverse strand, counting down.
ATGTACCAGAAGGCATTGTGCCTATTGGTAGTAAATGGGTCTTCAAATGAAGACAGACATCGATGGTAACATACAAACGTACAAAGCTAGGCTTGTAGCGAAAGGGTATCGTGAACGACATGGTGTCTATTACGACGAAACATTTTCACCTGTTTCCATGATTAATTCCATTCGGATAATGCTTGCTATTATTGCATATTTCGATTATGAAATATAGTAGATGGACGTCAAAACTGCTTTCCTTAACGGAAACCTTTTGGAGGATGTTTATATGCAACAGCCTGACGGTTTTGTCGTGCCAAAACTTGCAAACAAGGTTTGCAAGTTAAATCGATCCATTTATGGATTGAAGTAAGCATTGCGTTATTGGAACCAACGTTTTGATGAGATCATATTACAATATGGTTTCATTCAAAATGAAGATGATTCTTGTTTATATAAGAAGGTTAGTGTGAGCGCACTGACAATGATTGTCCTATACGTTGATGATGTATTGCTTCTCAGCAATGACATTCCCATATTAAAATCGGTGAAAGCTTAGCTTTCATTAAAATTATCCATGAAAGACATGGGAGAGACAACCTTTATTCTAGGAATAAAGATCTACTGGGATAGATCTAAAAGTTGTTGCCACTCTCCGAGAACTCGTACATTGATAATGTTAAAGAGATTCAACATGGATCAGTCCCAGAGGGGGCTGCTTCTGGTGTCACATGGTGTCTCTCTATCTAAGGACATGTGTTCTAAAACTCAAGATGAGAGAGATTCAATGAATGAGATCTCATTCGCTTATGCAGTCGGATCGATCATGTATGCCATGATATGTACGCGACCTGATGTCTCGTATGCTTTGAGCATGTGTAGTCGCTATCAGGCCGATCCAGGTGATGGTCACTGGATTGATGTAAAGAACATCCTTGAGTATCTTAGACGAACTAAGGATGCTTTCTTAGTCTATGGAGGAGGAGAACTTGAGGTGACTGGGTTCACCGTTGTAAGTTTCCAAACTGATAAAGACAACTGCAAGTCGCAATCAGGGTACATATTTTGTTTGAACAACGTAACAGTGAACTGGAAATCTTCCTAGCAAGATACTGTTGCCGATTCAACAACAAAAGCGGAATATAATATTGCGGCTGAGGCAGCTCAAGAAGTATTTTGGATCTATTAAATTCCTAATTGGATTAGGAGTAGTTCTATTAACAGCTGAGCTGGGCTACAGCACGGGCTAAGGAACCATAGTCTCATCAATGATCCAAGTATGTACTTCGAACAGTTTCATCTGATTCGTGAGATCATACATCGTGGAAAGATCGTTTCAGATGATAACCTGCAGATCTGCTGATGAAAGCTATATCTCAGCAAAAGTTTGAGCGACCCATACATAGTTCAGGTGTTGGACACTTGAGTGATTGGCTATAGGCCAAGTGAGAGTTGTTGGACAATTTTGTAAAAGACATGGTGTTTTTGTACAAATTAACTATGTGACAAAGGAAATTGCTCTTTTATTATTTTGTAATTGGATTATTTGGATATATAAATTATAAAAGTCCATATGATTAGTACCAAATTAATAAGATATGAGAGACAATATTAATCCACAAAAGGTTTAATCATTAAATATCCCTAGTCATAATATTGTCGAGACTGGACATCGATAATGCAGAATAGGCTAGTATTACACTTGTGCACGTTATGGAAGCTTAACGGCATAGTTCTCATATATTAAAGTATTGGATACTTATGCAAGTGTGATAGGAGGCTCTGTTAGCCGTTGGACCGGGAACAGCTTCGCTCTGGATAGACCCATCGGAGTCCCATTGGTAGTATGACTATGTGTCTATGGGAATCCGAATCAGGGTAGGTGTATGTGGTCTTAAACTGAGACTTGTATTGCTAATACTTGCGACAATCAGTATACTTTGGTTTTGGTCATCCGGAGCTTTAACAGGTTCTGTGTACGCCTCTTCTCGGTATACTGAGAATCATAGTGTATTGGGTGTGATGTCAAGATAGAAGTATCACTTCAGTCATATGGAGATGATGATCACGAAGGATACATAACTAGTACTCTTAAATGCTGCAGCTATCGGGATAGTATGACTAGGTCATGATTATCCGATTACAGAGACTAGTTGCTAGTGATCCGATATATGCTTCGTACGGGGCAGACACAATTCCAACCCTAGGCCTAGTATGTGACATCCGATACTGGATCATATTACACAATACATTGTATACTACGCCTGATACAGATTATATATTCCTTGTTGAATATTCTGGAGAATTGGGTAGGCACGGTGCTTTGCTAGAAGCCAACCATGTCTTGTAAATCGGTAAGAACGTGGTACAGGGTACGCACATGTTCGGATAGTCCGATGACCATATTTACTGCCAACATATCCAGGGATCTCTTGGGTCGCTTCCCAAAGATTCACCGATGACATTTGACTCGAACAGAATTAATCTGGGATTGATTATGAGAGAGAAAATTAATCTGAGAATAATTGTGGTAAGAATTTATCTGGGATTAAATTCGTCTAGAAGAAAGAACGCGATTAATTTGGAATTAATCGGCAAAGTAAATTTAATTGTTAAATTAGATTTTACTATTTAATTTATTTAATTGGGCTAAAATAATATATTGGATACATTAATTGAAATTGGATTTCAAGGCGGAATTAAAATTGGATTTTAATCCAAAACCGTGAGCCATCATCTTCCTTGGGAAAATTTTACTTCACAAATTGGTTAAGCTAGCATTTAAGGAGTTAAATCAAGGTGATAGAGAAACTCACCCTTGAGTTTGGAATTCAATACAAATCTTGGAGCTTCCATCATTTAAGAAAGCTTTGAACTTCTCATCCGCTCAATGTAAGTTAATTCCGTAAACTTATCTTGATTATTCACACATAAATCATTGTTTAGAGACCTTGGGCATGTGTAGGACACTAACAGGTTTTTCCCCCAATCTATAAAAATTCATAAAAGAAATCATCTCAAAATATCAAAAACATGACAACATTTCTCAACTGGTCTAAAAATATTTTTAAACTCATGAAAATATTTTGGCAACTTGGTCTCATCTCAAAGTATAACTTAAACATAAATAAATTCATTTAACTTTACAAAATCAATAAAATACAATGAAAATAAAAAAATATCCACTCATAGTGCTATGGCAAATCAAGAGCGGTTCATGGCGTGGGCGACCGTCTAGTATCCTGGCATCGATCTAAAGTCCATATAATCGTTAATTTCTATAACTCAGAATATTTTCATATAGCATAAAAGAATATAAAATACATGGACACTTAGTCTTACTGAATATTGAAAATATCTATAGTATCTTATGAATTTTAAGGGCTTAGATTTTGAGTTGTGTAACTGTGGTAGTGGAAACTTAGATTCTACTAGTCGCTAAGAATGCACTATTTGATGCCTAACTTTGAAAATTTACTGTAACTAATTGGGAATGAATCATGGGCTGAAATTTTAATAAAATGGTCCTTATTGTGTCTAGTTTATGGAGATTTTTATGGATCTTTTTTTTGATTTCAGAAAATCAAGTTATCAATCGAAATTCAAGGACTGTTCAAGCTGAAAACCTGGGTGCAGTGGCAGCAGGTCACCTAACTTTTAAAATTCGGTTCGGCCTCATTCTAAGTCTAAAAATTATGATTTTTGGATATGTTACTACATTATATGTCTAGGTTATTTTACAGTACATATTTTGGACATCAAAAACTTAACTTATAAATGAATTGTCACAACCTATACAGAAAATATTTTAGGTTAATTTCACTGTTCAACTTCCTTATTTTGCCCTCTTCCTTAATACTCTTAATTCGGCAACCCCCAATGATGAGCGGAAAATATATCATTATTTTCCGTCTTTTTGACCTAATATTTTATGGTTTCTCGGGTTTTATGAACGTTTTAATGTGTTTTAGTTTATTTTACAGATAAAATAAAATCGGGACTCAATGGAATCATTCAGGACGAAGTATGGAACAAATAAGGGCAAAAACTGGACTTAACATTTGAATTTTGGAGGATGGAAACTTGAAATAGCGTTCTAACAAAGTACAATATCGGAAATTTCACCCAACAAAATTTTCCTATTATAAACACTCTTTATTACACATAACCTGTTTACTTTCTTAAGTTCATCTAAGTTATATATTTTGTCGAACACTTGGCATGCAACTTGCCTATTTAAACATTACTACTATAATCTTTCCAAGCAAACTTTACAAACTAGAATCACCCAAAGCATAGACTACTACATATTGTTTTCAAACATAAAAACTAGCCCTTAAGCTTTAGGAAAATTGGGCAATTCTAAAATTAACACCAAATCCATGTGTAGACTATCATGAAATGCATGTGGATGCACACTAGCTATTCAATTTAAGCTTAAAAGAAGAAAATAAAATCTAGGGTTCTTGGGGAGAAATTGGGGCTTTCTTTATTCATGCTCAGAATTGAAAAAAATGAGAAGAGAAAGGAACATAAGCTTACACATCATGATCATGCTCAAAATTTCCAAGAAATGTCTGGACACCATATATTTGCATGGAAGAAGAAGTGAATAAAATTTCAAGGTTTTTTTTTTTTCTCTTTTGAAGAATCGTGAGAAGAAGAAGAAGAAGAAGATAATGTCCCAACAATGGCTTCATGGTTTATTTATATCAAATACAAGTTAAGGGCAAAGTGGTCACTTCAAAGGAAATGCAATGGTTTCATTATTTTTGACTTATTCATGAAATACACTATTCATGCGACTTAAACTTAAATTTTCGACCTGGTTCGGTATGAATTTGGGAAAATGTTAGTTGTAGGTCTTGGGTCTGAGATTTTCGATGATATAAAATTTGAAAAACTCGAAGAGTGCATGAAAACGTTAGGGCTAAAATACGGAAGAGCTACATGTTGACTCGTATAAATAGTAAAAATGATGAATCTGAAAATTTTTCCGGACCTCCAGAGGAGATTTCTAAGAGGCGAAACCTATTTTATTGTTTTTTTATGAGTTATAAAATGCTAAAAATTAAAAAATTAAAATTAAATTTTTTTCCTGAGCCACTGTAAATTTATTTGAGTTATAATGTAAAATTCCGGCTGTTATAATTCTTCCCCCCTTTAAAATGATTTGTCCTCGAATCAAAATACATAAATGTAGGTAATATACCTTATTCCTTGAATCATATTGGGCCTTGAGCTTCATTTTAAATAGGCAACTAATGAGGAACTGATTCTTCAATAATTTTTAAATTCTTAAATGGTCTTGAACATTCATGTTGTTGTCGTATTCCAAAAACGGAGTTGCCTACAAAAATGCAATCCTTTATACTTGGGTCACGGGTTGTTACCATGCTACTGAATTTCTGAGAAATTTATTTAACTATGTCTCTTACTCCTCAACTTAAGGTTACTTCGATTAGTTCTATATATAACGAATGTTAACATGGAATCTTGTTCTAGTTAGGGAAAAGTAGTCCGCACTGCTTCCTTTCCAACTCTTGGAAACCCTCACAATGACATAATAAATATAGAATCAGGCTTGCCTTTTACTGAAACTATTTATTTCTCAATTTATATCTTCCGCAACATGAACCGTCTAGATCATTCCTTATCATGAACTATATATATAATTCCTGCTTGCTAGCTGTCGTGCCACCCTTCCTTTCTTCCGTTGTCCTACCTTCATTTTCACTAATACAAATCAAGTTCGTCTTTGGATCATACCACGAGGTTCATCACCTTTTGTTGTAATATAGCCTCTTTAATGATCTCTCTAGTAAATAATGTTGTATGCATTCAGTTAATGACCATGGTTTCTCTACTAATTTTTGAATCTACTACGCAACCTTCGGTATTATTTATAAACCTCAATTATAGGAGAAACTATTGCATTACAAACTCACTCAAAAGACTGTATTACTTAAAATAGTATCATTGAATTGCGTTATACTATACATAATCCCTAACTTATCTTAGCTTGTTCTTGGTTTCTAATATCACGTTACTCCTACTTGCAGGAGTTAGCTTCTTTATTTATTTGTCAATATTACCTTCTTATATTCCACCTACAATATTGTTATCAATTAATTCATAAATATTCGATCATTGCTTTCTTCACAATATCTCATTACTTTAGATATTTAATCCATGCACTCTCTTAGAATCGTGTGCCCACAATTATTTCTGCTGACACTTAAAACCTACCCTTGAAGCTTGTTTGTTACAAAAAATTAGTAAGATATTAATGGCGGCTATCCTTATATGCGATCCAAGGAAGTCTTGATTATGCTGTTATTCTTATACACATATACCTATGGGCATCTTCCTTCTTAGTTTGCAGAGATTTCTTCGCTAAAATCTATTACAATCTCATCTCTCTTCCATCCGAGAATATATACATTTGAAGCCTCTATGTCGGTGTTTAATATTCTTTTATTGCCTATCAACAAATAATACACTTCATTACTTATTCTGCAATAAGCTCACTCAGGAGTACTATACCATGTTCATTCTAGGGTTCTGATATGTTTTTATCGTGAATTTGACTGAGAGGGAAATACTCTATCTAGAAAAACCTGTTAGTTATAATCTAAGTGAACTCTTATTCCTTTGGTCAATGGTAAACTATTGTAAAGTCTATGATTACCTTGTCTGGCTTACAACTTAAAATACATGGGCTTTGAAGTGCCCAATGGTTTTTCTATTATTTTGTCCTAATTCACTGCCTAGTAAAATATCTGGGTACCTAGTCACCTTATCCTTATTCGTGTTCTGCTACAAGTAAATTATTTAGAGTCATGTTTTGTCTTGTTACTACCTGGGTGCATCATGTGGGGAAGTATATGTTGGGGAGGATGTGGAACCCCTAGGGTCGGATCGGTGCCCCGCGCAGCGGAAATGGGTCTAACCCATGGATATCAAGTATGGGTGTAATTGTAAATAATTTAATAAAATACTATATTTTATTACGAGTGTATAGGAAAAAAAACCGGGGCTGAATCGGAGTCCGGAAACTCAAAAATAGGAGAGAAAAAAATTTAGCGCGAATAGCGTGTACCGTGCGTGCTATAGTGCGCGCACGTACTGTATGGGCTACAGTGCGGGCGACATTGTAGCGCCCAACTCAATTAATTTATTTTTATTTATTTTCAAATAACTAATCTTCAGTACCCTAAATCCTTTCAACCTTCCCTAAACACTCTCAAAATACCCAAAATTAATTTTAACATCAAAACCAACATCAACACATGTTATAGAATAGAAATCAAGTTTTTCAAAATATGAAATATTTTTAAAAAAATATAATTTATTCTAAATACGTACTTGCGTAAATTTTGAATCCCACAATGAAGTGACTTGTGAATAATTCTAGGTCACCCAAAGGTGGTCAAGTGATTCTATAATGGTAGCCTTAACTCTATGTTATTATCTAGAGTTCCAAACTCTTATTAATTATTCCATGTCGAACATGATCATCTTTGACCTAATTAACAATCATATTTGTATTTATACTTCTAAAGCATCCTAACACAATTTATTAGCCTTATTTCAACATTAAGTTATGTAATCATGCATCCAATACATAAAAGGACATAGCTTGAGAGAAGTTCAAACTTACCTAGCAAGCTTGATGCAATGATCCAATCTTATTCTCTTGTTGAAATGGTTGGAGAACTTCCAAGGTTTGCAAGCTTCACTCCAAGATCCAATCTTGATTCCAATGCTAGCAACCTTCACTTAAAATCAAATCTTGATTTCTCCTAAATGAAATGTTATAGAGACCTCACAAGCTTCTCTAAACACTTCTCTAACTTAGGCTAATTTATCTAAGAATTGCTTGTACTTAGCTTTCTCAAGATTTTTCTTTGCTTAATTAAAGCGTTCCTAAAGCTTACTATTTATAGCAAAATTTAGGTAATTTTAATTAATAAAAGTTGTAATCAACTTTTAGGTGGACTTAATCTAATTTGTCCAAATATGTATAATTAGGTGTGACTAATCTCCATTGTCTACCCCTTTGATTTAATCCAATTAAATCAAGACAAGGATTAAGAAATGGATTAGTTCAATGTTTGCTATTTTGATTTAATCCAATTAAATCAAGCCAAAACCACATATTATTACATACTTACAATTACCATAATTTCCTGAAATGGTACGATTTTACAATTATGTCATTTTGTAATTATTGAATTAGTCCAATTAATCCAATTAGGTCAAAGTAAATAATCAATGTTATCCAATAACACTTGATTATCTTAGTTGATAATTATAATATTGAATATTATCTTTTATCAAAATTAATTGGCTACCCAAGTGCTCAACGAGTACACTTCATATTAGGACTCTCTAAGTTTAGACACGTTCGTCGTATATACGTAATTCAGCCACCTCCGAATTTACGAAGAACACAAACAACTTTTTTGAACTATACAAGTCAAAGTTATCATATATTTTTAACAATCCCTCTGTCATAGGCTATCCGAGTTGTGCTTAGGAAACATAGAATATACCGTCAAGTTTCCGAGGTGCACATCTCATGTTGACATGTCCATTGATTACTGAGTGCATCTGTCCACACCCAACGAACATCTAGAGGCCAGACCATGAAAGGTTTCTGACATACATGGCATTAAAGTGTGGATGATCTCACACAAAATCAATGCTATCGTATAGTCAAAGGATTACATATGCTACTCGACTCGAGGAGATTCCTATTGACGGTGTTGTGAACTTCCAACTATTAGGAATCACCTATGAGTCATTAAATATTTGGTCCAACAAACACCCACATGTCTATACAAGTTTCCAAAACTCCTCGTACATCGGGTTAAATCATTTGAACTCCAATTCCAATATACGACATGTGCTAGCTAGTCTTCTAGGTTATAAGAATTTGACCGTATTCCAAAACCAATGATTAGGATTATATATATATATATATATATATATATATATATATATATATATATATATATATATATATTAAGAATAATTTACAATAGTAATACTTATCCCAATGTTGGACCACCTAGTGTCAAGTACAAGACCATTCTAAGGTCGTTGTCATTCTTAGCATATCTATACATCAATCTAATATGCCTAATGACAATACCATTAATAAGGTATGAAATGAAAAATTGTTATTTTATTAATAAATAATATTATGTATAACTCAGATTGGCACTCCAAGCACCAATTCCAACGAACTTTTTAACTTGCGTAGTGCCAATCTGGATGGTACGGCAGTCCCATCTCCTCCACATATTTATCGAATAACTTATGAGGTAAAGTCATTGTAAGCGGGTCTGCTATGTTGTCAAGTCTTTGAACCTTCAGGACCACTATATCTTTTCGTTCAATTATCTCTCTAATTACGCGGTATTTCCTTTCCACGTGTTTAGACTTGGAATGCGCTCTCGGCTCCTTAGCCTATGGAATGGCTTTACTATTATCACAGTATAATGGGATTGAATCCGAAACACTAGGCATAACGCCAAGTTATGTGATAAAATTTCTAATCCAAATAGCTTCTTTAACAATAAACTACTTTGAACATTGCCAACTAATCGCACCACCATTAAGGGTAAATACGTAACCTGATGTACATTTTCTATAATTTGGATTTTTTTTTTTGGATAAAGTAAGTGTATTAACCAAAAGAAAACTATACAAGAGCAAATGGGCATATCCCAAACAACTAGAGAGGACATGCCCTCCTAGAAGAAAAGCTGAAAGGCTACAAGCAAAAGAAGATCAACATAAAATGTCATCGGGCAAGTGCCAGGATAGGTGGAGCCATTTATTGTCTATAATAATTTGGATCTTCCTAGAAGTCGGAGTATGTATAACCATTAACTTGTAGTTCATTTTCTTCATATATCATAAACTTATCCCTATTACCCTTAAGATATTTTAGGATATGTTTCACGACTGTCCAATGATCATTACCTAGATCAGATTGATATCGGCCGGTCACACTGATGTCAAAACTGATGTCAGGTCTAGTACATAACATAACATACATTATGCTTCCAATACAAGAAGGCAATGACAAGTTTGAAATTCTAACTCTCTCTTCTCAGTGTGAGGTGCCATTTTCTTCGAAAGATGTATGTCATATCGGAAAGGTACATTTGCTGCCTTGCAGTTGGTAAATTCGTACCTTTCTAACATCTTATATATGTATGTCGATTGAGACAACCCTATAAGCTTCCTAACTCTATCCCGATAGAGCCTTATACCTAGTATATAGGAAGCTTCACTCATATCTGTCATGGAGAAGTTCTTACAAAGGTAGGCTTTCACACTTCATCCTATATCATTTCCTATGATATTGATAGAGATGTCATATACATACAATACTAGGAAAACTATCATGCTCTCACTCATTTTCTTATAAATATATGGTTCTTCTTCGTTCTTGATGAATCCATATAATCTAATTATCTCATCAAAATGATGATTCCAGCTTCGGGATGCCTGTTTAAGTCCATAAATAGACTTTTGGAGCTTATAAACCAAGTTTGAAGTCTCACTGGATACGAAACCCTCTGGTTGTTCCATATAGATATCATCTTCAAGGAATCCATTTAGGAAAGCGGTTGTCACATCCATTTAATATATCTCATAGTCGTGATATGTAGCAATGGCTAAAAGAATATGAGTGGATTTTAGCTGGCTACTGGTGAAAAAGTTTCATCATAGTCAATCCCAGGATGTTGAGTGTAACCTTTTGCTACCGATCGGGCCCTAAAGGTTTCCAACTTTCCATCGGGCCTTCTCTTTCTTTTGTAAACCCATTTTCAACCTATAGGTTTAACGCCTTCAGGAAGTTCAACTAAGTCCCAGACTTGATTGTCATGCATAGAATCTATCTCAGATTTCATTGCTTTCTACCATTTTCCCTAATTAATATCCAATATTGCTTCCTTATACATAGTCAGACTACTCACTTCAGATGTTAAAAGTAATATCTCTGGAGGCTTTGATTTTTTATTTGACTTACGTAGAACTTGTGTTGTAGATCCTTCACCTAATTGGATCTCTGGTTACATCTCAGGTTTCTTATTGTTGGGATCAAACTCATCAAGTTCAATCTTTCTATAATTCTCACTTTCTCTCAAAAATTACTTTTTTTTAGGAAAAGTGGAAAAATGAACAACAAATACATTTCATTGCTCGGAATCATAGAATTGATATCCCATGGAATTATCAGGATATCCAACGAACCTATATTTATACCCTCTAGGCACTAGTTTATCTTGTTGCGTAACTCTAACATATGCAGGACAACCCCAAATCCTTAAATATCTAAGACTTGGATTTCTACCAAATCATATCTGATAGGGGATCGTAGAAACAGCTTTCGATGGAACTCTATAAAGTATGTGGGCAACAGTAAGTAAATCGTAACCCCAAAGGTAATAAGGAAGATCTATATAGCTCATCATTGTTCATACCATATCTAATAAAATATGATTTCTACGCTCAGACACACCATTGTGTTGAGATGTTTCTGGTGGGCTATATTGGGAAAGAATTCCATTCTTCTTAAATAATTTCTGAATTCTTCACTCATGTATTCACAGCCTCTATCTGATCTAAGGCACTTAAAGAATTTACTTGTTTGTTTTTCTACTTCATTTCAGAATATTTTGAACTTGTCAAATGTTTCCAACTTATGTTTCATCAAATATACATATCCATATCTAGACTTGTCATCTGTGAAAGTGACAAAGTACGTTGAATCATCATGGGCAGCCTGATTTAATGGATTACACACATCGCTGTGTATTAGCTCCAATAAATCTCTAGCACGGTGTCCAACACCAAGAAATGGGGCCTTTGTCATCTTTCTTTGGATACATGACTCACAATTCGGATAAGATTCTATGGTAAGATTTTCAATGAAATCATCATTTACCAATTTGTATAGACATCTAACACCTATGTGGCCCAATCTCATATGCCATAATTCAGTATTATTTAATTCAGATTTCCTACTTGTATTTTCCTTTACATTAAAGACATCTCTATATATTTCCAAAACATAGTGTGTTTGTGTGTCCTACACATCCCAAGGATCTCTAAACAAGATTAAAGTGAATAAATCAAAATAAGTTGCAGAATACTTACATTGATCGGTTGGAAAATTCAAAACTTTCCTTGGATGTAAAAGCTCCAAGCTTTTTTTGGATGGATAAAGTAAGTATTATAACCAAAAGAAAACTAATTTAAAGCTCCAAGCTTTGTTAAATAGAAAAATCCAATTTAACTATTAAATTATTTTACCGATTAATTCCAAATTAATCGCGTTCTCTCTTCTAGAAGAATTTAATCCCAGATTAATTCTTGCCATAATTAATCTCAGATTAATTTTCTCTCTTAATTAATCCCAGATTAATTATGTTCGACAACAAAACAAAAGACCCAATACAAGTACCAGAATGGCCATTACGAGGCAGATGACCAAAAGACTCAGAGAAGCAATGGCGGGATTAGTTCAGAGTGTTAAGGCCGATTGCAACAAACAAATAGAGACGCATGTGGGCTTCAATAGAGAGGGCCCAAATCAGTTCTGAATGAAGCTTCACATGCCTTTGAAGACTTTGGTATTTTAGTAATTTAGCCTTTAGGGGAATTGTTGTCTTTATGCCTTTAGGGTTTCTCTTTGTAACACTATTTAAAGTTTCTTTCTTATCTTTTTGGGACAATCAACGAAATTTGTAAACACAAAAGCTTAAAGCTTTGGCTATGGCCGAATTCTTGTAAGGGAGGGATTCCCCTTTTCAAGTTAAAATTGACTTATCTAAGTTTAGCAAGCTCAGTGGCGTCTCCATTGCTAGCAAAACACTACAAGGAATCATCTTAAAGGTTCTCAAGGGCAAGTTCTTTGTGGGTCTTGTGGCCTTGGAAGGGTTTTGTTCCTACAAAATCAAATTCGCGTTCTTGGGGTTCTGTCTGTTGCTTGGGGTTGCTTGGATTTCGAATCCAAGTGTGTTTCTTGTCACAAAACATAGTGTGTTTGTGTGTCCTACACATCCCAAGGATCTCTAAACAAGATTAAAGTGTGAATAAATCAAGATAAATTGTAGAATACTTACATTGATCGGTTGTAAAATTCAAAACTTTCTTTGGATGTAGAAGCTCCAAGCTTTATGTTGAGTTCTAAACTCTTGGGTGAGTTTCCCTATCACCTTCAATTGACTCTCAAAGTGCTAGCTTTAACAAATTTTGAAGCAAAATTTTCCCTCCAAGGTATTAGAGAAATCGGTAATGGGAGAGGAAAGAGAGAAGATGAATAGTTTATTTTGTTTTTTCAAAAAACAAGTTAATGTGTTATATTTTCCCAAAACAAAACTTAGTGTGTTGGAAAGAAAAATGCATTAAATGCATCCAACTACTTCCATCATCTAATGACTAGTTGATGTAAGTCAAGTGGGTCCCACCACTTTAAATTCCAAATTTAAGTTGGCTTACAAACACACTTTGGGCCCGGGTTCATTTAATCCGATTAAACGAATTTTCTGTCGCGACATAATTAAATCCAATTTAATTAAATAATTATACCTCGCAAAATTATTACGATAGTTGCTTAAAAATTAATTCCAAATTAATTTGTTCGCAAGAAATAAAATCCAATTTTAATCTCGTATTGAAATCCAATTTCAATTAATATATCTGATATAATATTTTAGCCCAAATAAATAATTAAATGGAAAAATCTAATTTAACTATTAAATTTATTTTACCGATTAATTCCAAATTAATCACGTTCTCTCTGCTAGACGAATTTAATCCCAGGTTAATTCTTGCCGCAATTAATCCCAGATTAATTTTCTCTCTCATAATTAATCCCAAATTAATTCTGTTCGAAAACAAAGCAAAATACCCATTACAAGTACCAGAAGAGCCAATTACGAGGCAATGGACCAAAAGACTCAGAGAAGCAATGGAGACGCATGTGGGCTTCAATAGAGAGGGCCCCAAGCCACTTCACTTGGACCAAATCAGTTCTGAATGAAGCTTCACAGGCCTTTGAACACTTGAAGACTTGGTATTTTTATAATTTAGCCTTTAAGGGCATTGTTGTCTTTATGCCTTTAGGGTTTCTCTTTGTAACACTATTTAAACTTTCTTTATATTTCTTTTTGGGACAATCAACAAAATTTGTAAACACAAAAGCTTAAAGCTTTGGCTATGGCCGAATTCTTGTAGGGTAGAGATTCCTCTTTTCAAGTTAAAATCAACTTATCTAAGTTTAGCAAGCTTAGTGGCATCTCTATTACTAGCAAAACACTACAAGGAATCATCTTAAAGGTTCTCAAGGGCAAGTTCTTTGTGGGTCTTCTTTGTGGCCTTGGAAGGGTTTTGTTCCTACAAAATCAAATTTGCGGTTCTTGAGGTTTTGTCCGTTGCTTGTGGTTTGCTTGGATTTCAAATTTCAAATCCAAGAGTGTTTCTTGTCACAAAACATAGTGTTTTTGTGTGTCCTACACATCCCAAGGATCTCTAAACAAGGTTAAAGTGTGAATAATTCAAGATAAGTTGCAGAATACTTACATTGATCGTTTGAAAATTCAAAACCTTCTTTGGATGTAGAAGCTCCAAGCTTTGTGTTGAGTTCTAAACTCTTGGGTGAGTTTCCATATCACTTTCAATTCACTCCCAAAGTGCTAGCTTTAACAAATTTTGAAGCAAAATTTTCCCTCCAAGGTATTAGAGAAATCGGCAATGCATTAAATGCATCCAACTACTTCCATCATCTAATGACTAGTTGATGTAAGTCAAGTGGGTCCCACCACTTTAAATTCCAAATTTAAGTTGGCTTACACAACACACTTTGGGCCTGAGTTCATTTAATCTGATTAAACGAATTTTCTATCGCAACATAATTAAATCCAATTTAATTAAATAATTATGCCTCGCAAAATTATTACGATAGTTGCTTACGAATTAATTCAAAATTAATTCGTTCGCTCGAATTAAAATCCAATTTTAATCTCGTATTGAAATCCAATTTCAATTAATATATCTGATATATTATTTTAGCGCATAAATAAATTAAATGGAAAAATCAAATTTAACTATTAAATTTATCTTACCGATTAATTCCAAATTAATCGCGTTCTCTCTTCTAGACGAATTTAATCCCAAATTAATTCTTGCCGCAATTAATTATATATTAATTTTCTCTCTCTTAATTAATCTCAGATTAATTCTGTTCGACAACAAAGCAAAAGACCCATTACAAGTACCAGAAGGGCCAATTACGAGGCAGATGATCAAAAGACTCAGAGAAGTAATGGCGGGATTAGTTCAGAGTGTTATGGCCGATTGCAACAAACAAATAGAGAAGCATGTGGGCTTCAATACAGAGGGCCCCAAGCCGCTTCACTTGGCCCAAATCAGTTCTGAATGAAACTTCAAAGGCCTTTGAAGACTTGCAGACTTTGGTATTTTTGTAATTTAGCCTTTAGGGGCATTGTTGTCATTATGCCTTTAAGGTTTCTCTTTGTAACACTATTTAAACTTTCTTTCTTTTTGGGACAATCAACGAAATTTGTAAAGATAAAAGCTTAAAGCTTTGGCTATGGCTATGGCCGAATTCTTGTAAGGAAGCGATTCCCCTTTTCAAGTTAAAATCGTCTTATCTAAGTTTAGCTAGCTTAGTGGCGTTCCATTGCTAGCAAAACACTACAAGGAATCATCTTAAAGGTTCTCAAGGGCAAGTTCTTCGTGGGTCTTGTGGCCTTGGAAGGGTTTTATTCCTACAAAATCAAATTCGCGGTTCTTGGGGTTCTGTCCGTTGCTTGGGGTTTGTTTGGATTTCGAATCCAAGTGTGTTTCTTGTCACAAAACATAGTGTGTTTGTGTGTCCTACACATCAAGATCTCTAAACAAGATTAAAGTGTGAATAAATCAAGATAAGTTGCAGAATACTTACATTGATCGGTTGTAAAATTCAAAACTTTCTTTGGATGAAGAAGCTCCAAGCTTTGTGTTGAGTTCTAAACTCTTGGGTGAGTTTCCCAATCACCTTCAATTGACTCCCAAAGTGCTAGCTTTAACAAATTTTGAATCAAAATTTGCCATCCAAGGTATTAGAGAAATCGGCAATGGGAGAGGAAAAAAAGAAGATGAATAGTTGATTTGTTTTTCCAAAAAACAAGTTAATGTGTTATATTTTCCAAAAATAAAACTTAGTGTGTTGGAAAGAAAATTGCATTAAATGCATCCAACTACTTCCATCATCTAAAGACTAGTAGATGTAAGTCAAATGGGCCCCACCACTTTAAATTCCAAATTTAAGTTGGCTTACACAACACATTTTTGGCCCGGGTACATTTAATCCGATTAAACGAATTTTCTGTCGCGACATAATTAAATTAAATTTAATTAAATAATTATGCCTCGCAAAATTATTACGATAGTTCCTTACGAATTAATTCCAAATTAATTTGTTCGCTCGAATTAAATTCCAATTTTAATCTCGTATTGAAATACAATTTAAATTAATATATCCGATATATTATTTTAGACAAAATAAATAAATTAAATAGAAAATTCCAATTTAACTGTTAAATTTATTTTACTAATTAATTCCAAATTAATCACGTTCTCTCTTCTAGACGAATTTAACCCCAAATTAATTCTTACCGTAATTAATCCCAGATTAATTTTCTCTCTCTTAATTAATCCTAGATTAATTCTGTTAGACAACAAAGCAAAAGACCCATTACAAGTACCAGAAGGGCCAATTACGAGGCAAAAGACCAAAAGACTCAAAGAAGCAATTGCGGGATTAGTTTAGAGTGTTATGGCCGATTGCAACAAACAAATAGAGACGCATGTGTGCTTCAATAGAGAGGGCCCCAAGCCACTCACTTGGTCAAAATCAAATCTGAATGAAGCTTCACAAGCCTTTGAAGACTTGAAGAGACTTGGGTATTTTGTTGTAATTTAGCCTTTACGGGCATTGTTGTCTTTTTGCCTTTAGGGTTTCTCTTTGTAACACTATTTAAACTTTTTTTCTTTTTCTTTTTCTTTTTGGGACAATCAACGAAATTTGTAAACACAAAAGCTTAAAGCTTTGGCTATGGCTGAATTCTTGTAAGGGAGGGATTCCCCTTTTCAAGTTAAAATCGACTTATCTAAGTTTAGCAAGCTTAGTGCGTCTCCATTGCTAGCAAAACACTACAAGGAATTTTCTTGAAGGTTCTCAAGGGAAAGTTCTTTTTGGGTCTTCTTGGGGCCTTGGAAGGGTTTTGTTCCTAGAAAATCAAATTCGCGGTTCTTGGGGTTCTGTCCGTTGCTTGGGGTTTGCTTGGATTTCGAATCCAAGTGTGTTTCATGTCACAAAACATAGTGTGTTTGTGTGTCCTACACGTCCCAAGGATCTCTAAAAAAGATTAAAGTGTGAATAAATATAGATAAGTTGCAAAATACTTACTTTGATCTATTGGAAAATTCAAAACTTTCTTTCGATGTAGAAGCTCCAAGCTTTGTTTTGAATTCTAAACTCTTGGGTGAGTTTCCCTATCACTTTCAATTGACTCCCAAAGTGCTAGCTTTAACAAATTTTGAAGCAAAATTTGCCCTCCAAGGTATTAGAGAAATCAGCAATGGGAGAGGAAAGAGAGAAGATGAATAGTTGATTTGTTTTTCCAAAAAAAAAAGGTAATGTGTTATTTTTTCCAAAAACAAAACTTAATGTGTTGGAAAGAAAAATGCATTAAATGCATCCAACTACTTCCATCATCTAATGACTAGTTGATGTAAGTCAAGTGGGTCCCACCACTTTAAATTCCAAATTTAAGTTGGCTTACACATCACACTTTTGGCCCGGGTTCATTTAATCCGATTAATCGAATTTTTTGTCGCGCCATAATTAAATCCAATTTAATTAAATAATTATGCCTCGAAAAATTATTACGAGAATTGCTTACGAATTAATTCCAAATTAATTCGTTCGCTCGAATTAAAATCTAATTTTAATCTCGTATTGAAATCCAATTTCAATTAATATATCCGATATATTATTTTAGCCCAAATAAATAAATTAAATAGAAAAATCCAATTTAACTTTAAATTTATTTTACCGATTAATTCCAAATTAATCGCGTTCTCTCTTCTAGACGAATTTAATCCCAGGTTAATTCTTGCCGCAATTAATCCCAGATTAATTTTCTCTCTCTTAATTAATCCCAAATTAATTCTGTTCGACAACAAAGCAAAAGACCCACTATAAGTACCAGAGGGGCCAATTACGAGGCAGAGGACCAAAAGACTCAGAGAAGAAATGGCGGGATTAGTTCAGAGTGTTATGGACGATTGCAACAAACAAATAGAGACGCATGTGGGCTTCAATAGAGAGGGCCCCAAGCAACTTCACTTGGCCCAAATCAGTTCTGAATGAAGCTTCACAGGCCTTTGAAGACTTGTAGACTGTGGTATTTTCGTAATTTAGCCTTTAGGGGCATTGTTTTCTTTATACCTTTAGGGTTTCTCTTTGTAAAACTATTTAAACGTTCTTTCTTTTTCTTTTTGGGACAATCAACGAAATTTGTAAACACAAAAGCTGAAAGCTTTGGCTATGGCCGAATTCTTGTAAGGGATGGATTCCCATTTTCAATTTAAAATCGACTTATCTAAGTTTAGTAAGCTTAGTGGCGTCTCCATTGCAAGCAAAACACTACAAGGAATCATCTTAAAGGTTCTCAAAGGCAAGTTCTTTGTGGGTCTTCTTTGTGGCATTGGAAGGGTTTTTTCCTACAAAATCAAATTCGCGGTTCTTGGGGTTCTGTCCGTTGCTTGGGGTTTGCTTGGATTTCGAATCCAAGTGTGTTTCTTGTCACAAAAAACATGTGTGTGTGTGTCCAACACATCCCAAGGATCTCTAAACAAGATTAAAGTGTGAATAAATCAAGATAATTGCAGAATACTTACATTGATTGTTTGGAAAATTCAAAACTTTCTTTGGATGTAGAAGCTCCAAGCTTTGTGTTGAGTTCTAAACTCTTGGGTGAGTTTCCCTATCACCTTCAATTGACTCCCAAAGTGCTAGCTTTAACAAATTTTGAAGCAAAATTTGCCCTCTAAGGTATTAGAGAAATCAGCAATGGGAGAGGAAAGAGAGAAGATGAATATTGATTTGTTTTTCCAAAAAACAAGTTAATGTGTTATATTTTCCAAAAAAAACATAGTGTGTTGGAAAGAAAAATGCATTAAATGCATCCAATTACTTCCATCATCTAATGACTAGTTGATGTAGGTCAAGTGGGTCCCACCACTTTAAATTCTAAATTTAAGTTGGCTTACAGAACACATTTTGGGCTCGGGTTCATTTAATCCGATTAAATGAATTTTTTATCGCGACATAATTAAATCCAATTTAATTAAATAATTATGCCTCGCAAAATTATTATGATAGTTGCTTACGAATTAATTCCAAATTAATTCGTTCGGTCCAATTAAAATCCAATTTTAATCTCGTATTGAAATCTAATTTCAATTAATATATCCGATATAATATTTTAGTCCAAATAAATAAATTAAATAGAAAAATCCAATTTAACTATTAAATTTATTTTACCGATTAATTCAAAATTAATCGCGTTCTCTCTTCTAGACGAATTTAATCCCAGATTAATTTTCTCCATCTTAATTAATGCCATATTAATTCTGTTAGACAACAAAGAAAAAGACCCATTACGAGTACCAGAATGGCCAATTACGAGGCAGAGGACCAAAAGACTCAAAGAAGCAATGACGGGATTAGTTCAGAGTGTTATGGCCGATTGCAACAAACAAATAGAGACGCATGTTGGCTTCAATAGAGAGGGCCCAAATCGACTTCACTTGGCCCAAATAAGTTCTTAATGAAGCTTCACAGGCCTTTGAAGACTTGAGGACTTTGGTATTTTTGTAATTTAGCCATTAGGGCCATTGTTGTCTTTATGCCTTTAGGGTTTCTCTTTGTAACAGTATTTAAACTTTCTTTCTTTTTCTTTTTAGGACAATCAACGAAATTTGTAAACACAAAAGCTTAAACCTTTGGCTATGGCCGAATTCTTGTAAGGGATGGATTCCCCTTTTCAAGGTAAAATCGACTTATCTATGTTTAGCAAGCTTAATGGCGTTTCCATTTCTAGCAAAACACAACAAGGAATCATTTTAAAGGTTATCAAGTGCAAGTTCTTTGTGGGTCTTCTTTGTGGCCTTGGAAGGGTTTTGTTCCTACAAAATCAAATTCGCGGTTCTTGGGGTTTTGTCCGTTGCTTGTGGTTTGCTTGGATTTCGAATCCAAAAGTGTTTCTTGTCACAAAACATAGTGTGTTTGTGTGTCCTACACATCCCAATGATCTCTAAACAAGATTAAAGTGTGAATAAATCAAGATAAATTGCAGAATACTTACATTGATCGGTTGGAAAATTCAAAAATTTCTTTGGATGTAGAAGCTCCAAGCTTTGTGTTGAGTTCTAAATTCTTGAGTTAGTTTCCCTATCACCTTCAATTCACTCCCAAAGTGCTAGCTTTAACAAATTTTGAAGTAAAATTTGCCCTTCAAGGTATTAGAGAAATCAACAATGGGAGAGGAAAGAGAGAAGATGAATAGTTGATTTGTTTTTCCAAAAAACAAGTTAATGTGTTATATTTTCCAAAAACAAAACTTAGTGTGTTGGAAAGAAAAATGCATTAAATGCATCCAACTACTTCCATCATCTAATGACTAGTTGATGTAAGTCAAGTGAGTCCCACCACTTTAAATTCCAAATTTACGTTGGCTTACATAATATACTTTGGGCCCGGGTTAATTTAATCCGATTAAACGAATTTTCTGTCTCGACAAAATTAAATCCAATTTAATTAAATAATTTTGCCTTGCAAAATTATTACGATAATTGCTTACGAATTAATTCCAAATTAATTAGTTCGCTTGAATTAAAATCCAATTTTAATCTCGTATTGAATTCCAATTTCAGTTAATATATCTGATATATTATTTTAGCCCAAATAAATTATATAGAAAAATCCAATTTAACTATTAAATTTATTTTACCGATTAATTCCAAATTAATCGTGTTCTCCATTCTAGATGAATTTAAACCCAGATTAATTGTTGCCGCAATTAATCCCAGATGAATTTTCTCTCTCTTAATTAATCCCAGATTAATTATGTTCGACAACAAAGCAAAAGACCCATTACAAGTACCAGATGGGCCAATTACGAGGCAAAGGACCAAAAGACTCAGAGAAGTAATGGCGGGATTAGTTCAGAGTGTTATGGCCGATTGCAAAAACAAAAATAGAGACATATGTGGGCTTCAATAGAGAGGACCCCAAGCTACTTCACTTGGCCCAAATCAGTTCTGAATGAAGCTTCACAGGCCTTTGAAGACTTTGGTATTTTTGTAATTTAGCCTTTAGGGGCATTGTTGTCTTTATGCCTCTAGGGTTTCTCTTTGTAACACTATGTAAACTTTCTTTATTTTTCTTTTTGGGACAATCAACGAAATTTGTAAACACAAAAGCTTAAAGCTTTGGCTATGGCCAAATTCTTGTAAGGGAGAGATTCCCCTTTTTGAAGTTAAAATCGACTTATCTAAGTTTAGCAAACTTAGTGGCGTCTCCATTGCTAGCAAAACACTACAAGGAATCATCTTAAAGGTTCTCAAGGGCAAGTTCTTTGTGGGTCTTCTTTGTGGCCTTCGAAGGGTTTTGTTCCTACAAAATCAAATTCGCGGTTCTTGGGGTTCTATCCGTTGTTTGGGGTTTGCTTGGATTTTGAATCCAAGTTTGTTTCTTGTCACAAAACATAGTGTGTTTGTGTCCTAAACATCCCAAGGATCTCTAAACAAGATTAAAGTGTGAATAAATCAAGATAATTTGCAGAATATTTACATTGATTAGTTGGAAAATTCAAAACTTTCTTTAGAAGCTCCAAGCTTTGTGTTCAGTTCTAAACTCTTGGGTGAGTTTCCCTATCACCTTCAATTAACTCCCAAAGTACTAGCTTTAACAAATTTTGAAGCAAAATTTGCCCACCAAGGTATTAGGGAAATCGGCAATGGGAGAGGAAAGAGAGAAGATGAATTGTTGATTTGTTTTTCCAAAAAACAAGTTAATGTGTTATATTTTCCAAAACCAAAACTTAGTGTGTTGGAAGAAAAAATGCATTAAATGCATATAACTACTTCCATCATCTAATGACTAGTTGATGTAAGTCAAATGGGTCCCACCACTTTAAATTCCAAATTTAAGTTGGCTTACACAACACACTTTGGGCACGGGTTCATTTAATCCGATTAAACAAATTTTCTGTAGCGACATAATTAAATCCAATTTAATTAAATAATTATGCCTCGCAAAATTATTACGATAGTTCTTACGAATTAATTCCAAATTAATTCGTTCGCTCGATTAAAATCCAATTTTATTCTCGTAGTGAAATCCAATTTTAATTAATATATCCGATATATTATTTTAGCCAAAATAATAAATTGAATAGAAAAATCAAATTTAACTATTAAATTTATTTTACCGATTAATTCCAAATTAATCACGTTCTCTTTTCTAGACGAATTTAATCCCAGATTAATTCTTACCGCAATTAATCACAGATTAATTTTCTCTCTCCTAATTAATCCTAGAGACGCATGTGGGCTTCAATAGAGAAGGCCCCATGCCAATTCACTTGGCCCAAATCAATTCTAAATGAAGCTTCACATGCCTTTTAAGACTTGAAGACTTTGGTATTTTTGTAATTTCGCCTTTAGGGGCATTGTTGTCTTTACGCCTTAAGGGTTTCTCTTTGTAACACTATTTAAACTTTCTTTCTTTTTCTTTTTGGGACAATCAACGAAATTTGTAAACACAAAAGCTTAAAGCTTTGGCTATGGCTATGGCCGAATTCTTGTAAGAGAGAGATTCCCTTTTTCAAGTTAAAATCGACTTATCTAAGTTTTGCAAGCTTAGTGGCGTCTCCATTGCTAGCAAAACACTACAAGGAATCACCTTAATGGTTCTCAAGGGAAAGTTCTTTGTGGGTCTTTTTTGTGGCCTTTGAAGGGTTTTGTTCATACAAAATCAAATTCGCGGTTGTTGGGGTTCTGTCATTTGCTTGGGGTTTGCTTGGATTTCGAATCCAAGTGTGTTTCTTGTCACAAAACATAGTGTGTTTGCCTACACATCCCAAGGATCTCTAAACAAGATTAAAGTGTGAATAAATCAAGATAAGTTGCAGAATACTTACATTGATCGGTTGGAAACTTCAAAACTTTCTTTGGATGTAGACTCCAAGCTTTGTGTTGAGTTCAAAACTCTTGGGTGAGTTTCCCTATCACCTTCAATTGACACCCAAAGTGCAAGCTTTAACAAATTTTGAAACAAAATTTGCCCTCTAAGTTATTAGAGAAATCGGCAATGGGAGAGGAAGAGAGAAGATAAATAGTTGATTTGTTTTTCCAAAAAACAAGTTAATGTGTTATATTTTCCAGAAACAAAACTTAGTGTGTTGGAAAGAAAAATGCATTAAATGCATCCAACTACTTCTGTCATCTAATGACTAGTTGATGTAAGTGAAGTGGGTCCCACCACTTTAAATTCAAAATTTAAGTTGGCTTACTCAACACACTTTGGGCTCGGGTTCATTTAATCCGATCAAACGAATTTTCTGTCGCGACATAATTAAATCCAATTTAATTAAATAATTATGTCTCAAAAATTATTACGATAGTTGCTTACGAATTAATTCCAAAGTAATTCGTTCACACGAATTAATATCCAATTTTAATCTCGTATTGAAATCCAATTTCAATTAATATATCTGATATATTATTTTAGCCCAAATAAATAAATTAAGTAGAAAAATCAAATTTACCTATTAAATTTATTTTACCGATTAATTCCAAATTAATCGCGTTCTCTTTTCTAGACAAATTTAATCCCAGATTAATTCTTGCCGCAATTAATTCCAGATTAATTTTCTCTCTCTTAATTAATCTCAGATTAATTATGTTCGACAACAAAGCAAAAGACCCATTACAAGTACCAGAAGGGCCAATTACGAGGTAGAGGACCAAAAGACTTAGAGAAGCAATGGCGGGATTAGTTCAGAGTGTTATGGCCGATTGCAACAAACAAATAGAGACCCACGTGGGCTTCAATAGAGACGGCCCGAATCCACTTCACTTGGCCCAAATCAGTTCTGAATGAAGCTTCACAGGCCTTTGAAGACTTGAAGACAATGGTATTTTTGTAATTTAGCCTTTAGGGGCATTGTTGTCTTTATGCCTTTAGGGTTTCTCTTTGTAACACTATCTAAACTTTCTTTCTTTTTCTTTTTGGGACAATCAACGAAATTTGTAAACACAAAAACTTAAAGTTTTGGCTATGGCCGAATTCTTGTAAGGGAGGGATTCCCCTTTTCAAGTTAAAATCGACTTTTCTAAGTTTAGCAAGCTTAGTGGCGTCTCAATTGCTAGCAAAACATTACAAGGAATCATCTTAAAGGTTCTCAAGGGCAAGTTCTTTGTGGCTCTTCTTTGTGGCCTTGGAAGGGTTTTGTTCCTATAAAATTAAATTTGCGGTTCTTGGGGTTATGTCTGTTGCTTGAGGTTTGCTTGGATTTCAAATCCAAATGTGTTTCTTGTCACAAAACATAGTGTGTTTGTGTGTCCTACACATCCCAATGATCTATAAACATGATTAAAGTGTGAATAAATCAAGATATGTTGCAGAATACTTACATTGATCGGTTGGAAAATTCAAAACTTTCTTTGGATGTAGAAGCTCCAAGCTTTGTGTTGAGTTCAAAACTCTTGGGTGAGTTTCCCTCTCACCTTCTATTGACTCCCAAAGTGCTAGCTTGAACAAATTTTGAAGCAAAATTTGCCCTCCAAAGTATTAGAGAAATCGGCAATGGGAGAGGAAAGAGAGAAGATGAATAGTTGATTTGGTTTTCCAAAAAACAAGTTAATGTGTTATATTTTCCAAAAACAAAACTTTGTGTTTGGAAAGAAAAATGCATTAAATGCATCCAACTACTTCCATCATCTAATGACTAGTTGATGTAAGTCAAGTGGGTCCCACCACTATAAATTCCAAATTAAGTTGGCTTACACAACACACTTTGGGCCCGAGTTCATTTAATCCGATAAACGAATTTTCTGTCGCGACATAATTAAATCCAATTTAAATAAATAATTATGCCTCGCAAAATTTTTACGATAGTTGTTTACGAATTAATTCCAAATTAATCTGTTCGATCGAATTAAAATCCAATTTTAATCTCGTATTGAAATCCAATTTCAATTAATATATCTGATATATTATTTTAGCCCAATAAATAAATTAAATAGAAAAATCTATTTTTAACTATTAAATTTATTTTACCGATTAATTCCAACTTAATCACGTTCTCTCTTCTAGCTGAATTTAATCCCAAGATTAATTCTTGCCGCAATTAATCCCAGATTAATTTTCTCTCTCTTAATTAATCACAGATTAATTCTGTTCGACAACAAAGCAAAAGACCCATTACAAGTAACAGAATGGCAAATTACGAGGCAGAGGACCAAAAGACTCAGAGAAGCAATGGCGGGATTAGTTCATAGTGTTATGGCCGATTACAACAAACAAATAGAGACGCATGTGGGCTTCAAAAGAGAGGGCCTCAAGCTACTTCAGTTGGCCAAATCAGTTCTGAATGAAGCTTCACAGGCCTTTGAAGACTTTGGTATTTTTGTAATTTAGCCTTTACGGGCATTGTTGTCTTTATGCCTTTAGGGTTTCTCTTTGTAACACTATTTAAACTTTCTTTCTTAGCTTAAAGCTTTGGCTATGACTGAATTCTTTTTTTTTTGGATAAAGTTATGGTCGAATTCTTGTAAGGGGGGATTCCCCTTTTAGTTTAAATCGACTTATCTAAGTTTGGCAAGCTTAGTGGCGTCTCCATTGCTAGCAAAACACTACAAGGAATCATCTTAAAGGTTCTCAAGGGCAAGTTCTTTGTGGGTCTTCTTTGTGGCCTTGGAAGGGTTTTGTTCCTATAAAATCAAATTCGCGGTTCTTGGCGTTCTGTCCGTTGCTTGAGGTTTGCTTTGATTTCGAATCCAAGTGTGTTTCTTGTCACAAAACATAGTGTGTTTATGTGTCCTACACATCCCAAGGATCTCTAAAAAAGATTAAAGTGTGAGTGAGTCAAGATAAGTTGCAGAATACTTACATTGATCGGTTGGAAAATTCAAACTTTCTTTGGATGTAGAAGCTCCAAACTTTGTGCTGAGTTCTAAACTCTTGGGTGAGTTTCCCTATCACCTTCTATTGACTCCCAAAGTGCTAGCTTTAACAAATTTTGAAGCAGAATTTGCCCTCCAAGGTATTAGAGAAATCGGTAATGGTTGAGGAAAGAGAGAAGATGAATAGTTAATTTGTTTTTCCAAAAAAACAAGTTAATATGTTATATTTTCCAAAAACAAAACTTATGTGTTGGAAAGAAAAATGCATTAAATGCATCCAACTTCTTCCATCATCTAATGACTAGTTGATGTAAGTTAATTGGGTCCCACCACTTTAAATTCCAAATTTAAGTTGGCTTACACAACATACTTTGGGCCCAATTTATTTAATCCGATTAAATGAATTTTCTTTCGCGACATAATTAAATCCAATTTAATTAAATAATTATTCTCGTAAAATTATTACGAGAGTTGCTTACGAATTAATTCCAAATTTATCCGTTAGCTCGAATTAAAATCCAATTTTAATCTCGTATTGAAATCCAATTTTGTAACACAATTTAAACTTTCTTTCTTTTTCTTTTTGGGAGAATCAACGAAATTTGTAAACACAAAAGCTTAAAGCTTTGGCTATGGCCGAATTCTTGAAAGGGAGAGATTCCCCATTTAAAGTTAAAATCGACTTATTTAAGTTTAGCAAGCTTAGTGGCGTCTCTATTGCTAGCAAAACACTAAATGGAATCTTAAAGGTTCTCAAGGGCAAGTTCTTTTTGGGTCTTCTTTGTGGCCTTGGAAGGGTTTTGTTCCTACAAAATCAAATTCGCGGTTCTTGGGGTTTTGTCCGTTGTTTGGGGCATGCTAGGATTTCGAATCCAAGTCTGTTTCTTGTCACAAAACATAGTGTGTTTGTGTGTCCTACACATCCCATGGATCCCTAAACAAGATTAAAGTGTGAATAAATCAAGATAAGTTGCAGAATATTTACATTGCTCGGTTGGAAAATTCAAACTTTCTTTGGATGTAGAAGCTCCAAGCTTTGTGTTGAGTTCTAAACTCTTGGGTGAGTTTCCCTATCACCTTCAATTGACTCCCAAAGTGCTAGCTTTAACAAATTTTGAAGCAAAATTTGCCCTCCAAGGTATTAGAGAAATCGGCAATGGGAGAGGAAAAAGAGAAGATGAATAGTTGATTTGTTTTTCCAAAAAAACAAGTTAATGCGTTATATTTTCCAAAAATAAAACTTAGTGTGTTGGAAAGAAAAATGCATTAAATGCATCCAACTATTTCCATCATCTAATGACTAGTTGATGTAAGTCAAGTGGGTCACACCACTTTAAATTCCAAATTTAAGTTGGCTACACAACACACTTTGGGCCCGTGTTCATTTAATCTGATTAAACGAATTTTCTATCGCGACATAATTAAATCCAATTTAATTAAATAATTACGCCTCGCAAAATTATTACGATAGTTGCTTACGAATTAATTCCAAATATTTCGTTTGCTCTAATTAAAATCTAATTTTAATCTCGTAATTAAATCTAATTTCAATTAATATATCCGATATATTATTTTAGCCTAAATAAATAAATTAAATAGAAAAATCCAATTTAACTATTAAATTTATTTTACCGATTAATTCCAAATTAATCGCGTTCTCTCTTCTAGACGAATTTAATCCCAGATTAATTCTTGCCGCAATTAATCCCATACTAATTTTCTCTCTCTTAATTAATCCCAGATTGATTCTGTTCGACAAAAAAGCAAAAGACCCATTACAAGTACCAGAAGGGCCAATTACGAGGCAGAGGACCAAAAGACTCAGAGAAGCAATGACGGGATTAGTTCAGTGTTATGGCCGATTGCAACAAACAAATAGAGACGCATGTGGGCTTCAATAAAGAGGACCCCAAGCCACTTCACTTGGCCCAAATCAGTTCTCAATGAAGCTTAACAGGCTTTTGAAGACTTGAAGACTTCGGTATTTTTGTAATTTAGCCTTCAGGGGCATTGTTGTCTTTATTCCTTTAGGGTTTCTCTTTGTAACACTATTTCAACTTTCTTTCTTTTTCTTTTTGGGACAATCAACGAAATTCATAAACACAATAGCTTAAAGCTTTGGCAATGGCCGAATTCTTGTAAGGGAGGGATTCCCCTTTTCAAGTTAAAATCGACTTATCTTAGTTTAGCAAGCTTTGTGGCGTCTACATTGCTAGCAAAACCCTACAAGGAATCATCTTAAAGGTTCTCAAGGGCAAGTTCTTTGTGGTTATTGTTTGTGGCCTTGGAAGGTTTTTGTTCCTACAAAATCAAATTCGCGGTTCTTGGGGTTCTGTCCGTTATTTTGGGTTTGCTTGGATTTCGAATCCAAGTGTGTTTCTTGTCACAAAACATAGAGTGTTTGTGTGTCCTACACATCAAAGGATCTCTAAACAAGATTAAAGTGTGAATAAATCAAGATAAGTTGCAGAATACTTATATTGATCGGTTGGAAAATTCAAAACTTTCTTTGGATGTAGAAGCTCTAAGCTTTGTGTTGAGTTCTAAACAATTGGGTGAGTTTCCCGATCACCTTCAATTGACTCCCAAAGTGCTAGCTTTAACAGATGTTGAAGCAAAATTTGCCCTCCAAGGTATTAGAGAAATCGGCATTGGGAGAGGAAAGAAAGAAGATGAATAGTTTATTTATTTTTCCAAAAAACAAGTTAATGTGTTGTATTTTCCAAAAACAAAACTTAGTGTGTTGGAAAGAAAAATGCATTAAATGCATCCAACTACTTCCATCATTTAATGACTAGTTGATGTAAGTCAAGTGGATCCCACCACTTTAAATTCCAAATTTAAGTTGGCGTACACAACACACTTTGGGCCCGGGTTCATTTAATCTGATTAAAGAAATTTTCTGTCGCGACATAAGTAAATCCAATTTAATTAAAAAATTATGTCTCCCAAAATTATTACGATAGTTGCTTACGAATTAATTCCAAATTAATTCGTTCGCTCGAATTAAAATCCAATTTTAATTTCGTATTGAAATCCAATTTCAATTAATATATCGGATATATTATTTTAGCCCAAATAAATAAATTAAATAGAAAAATCCAATTTAACTATTAAATTTATTTTACCGATTAATTCGAAATTAATCGCGTTCTATCTTCTAGACGAATTTAATCCCAGATTAATTCTTGCCGCAATTAATCCCAGATTAATTTTCTCTCTCTTAATTAATCCCAGATTAATTTTGTTCGACAACAAAGTAAAAGACCCATTACAAGTACCAGAAGGGCCAATTACTTGGCAGAGGACCAAAAGACTCAGAGAAGCAATGGCGGGATTAGTTCAGAGTGTTATGGCCGATTGCAACAAACAAATAGAGACGCATGTGGGCTTCAATAGAGAGGGCCCCCAAGCCATTTCACTTGGCCCAAATCAGTTCTGAATGAAGCTTCACAGGCCTTTGAAGACTTTGGTATTTTTGTAATTTAGCCTTTAGGGGCATTGTTGTCTTTATGCCTTTAGAGTTTCTCTTTGTAACACTATTTAAACTTTCTTTCTTTTTATTTTTGGGACAATCAACGAAATTCGTAAACACAATAGCTTAAAGCTTTGGCTATGGCCGAATTCTTGTAAGGGAGGGATTCCTCTTTTCAAGTTAAAATCGACTTATCTAAGTTTAGCAAGCTTAGTGGCGTCTCCATTGCTAGCAAAACACTACAAGGAATCATCTTAAAGGTTCTCAAGGGCAAGTTCTTTGTAGGTCTTCTTTGTGGCCTTGGAATGGTTTTGTTCCTACAAAATCAAATTCGTGGTTCTTGGGGTTCTGTCCGTTGCTTGGGGTTTGCTTGGATTTCGAATCCAAGTGTGTTTCTTGTCACAAAACATAGAGTGTTTGTGTGTCCTACACATCCCAAGGATCTCTAAACAAGATTAAAGTGTGAATAAATCAAGATAAGTTGCGGAATACTTACATTGATCGGTTGGAAAATTCAAAACTTTCTTTGGATGTAGAAGCTCCAAGCTTTGTGTTGAGTTCTAAACTCTTAGGTGAGTTTCCCTATCACCTTCAATTGACTCCCAAAGTGCTAGCTTTAACAAATTTTGAAGGAAAATTTGCCCTCCAAGGTATTAGAGAAATCGGCAATGGGAGAGGAAATAGAGAAGATGAATAGTTGATTTGTTTTTCCAAAAAACAAGTTAATGCGTTATATTTTCCAAAAACAAAACTTAGTGTGTTGGAAAGAAAAATGCATTAAATGCATCCAACTACTTCCATCATCTAATGACTAGTTGATTTAAGTCAAGTGGGTCCCACCACTTTAAATTCCAAATTTAAGTTGGCTTACACAACACACTTTGGGCCTGGGTTCATTTAATCCGATTAAACAAATTTTCTGTCGCGACATAATTAAATCAAATTTAATTAAATAATTATGCCTCGCAAAATTATTACGATAGTTGCTTACGAATTAATTCCAAATTAATTCGTTCGCTCGAATTAAAATCCAATTTTAATCTCGTATTGAAATCCAATTTCAATTATTATATCCGATATATTATTTTAGCCGAAATAAATAAATTAAACAAAAAAATCCAATTTAACTATTAAATTTATTTTACTGATTATTTCCAAATTAATCTCGTTATCTCTTCTAGATGAATTTAATCCTTGATTTATTCTTGCCGCAATTAATCCCATATTAATTTTCTCTCCCTTAATTAATCCCAAATTAATTCTGTTCGACAACAAAGCAAAAGACCCATCACAAGTACTAGAAGGGCCAATTATGAGGCAGAAGACCAAAAGACTCAGCGAAGCATTGGCGGGATTAGTTCAGAGTGTTATGGCCGATTGCAACAAACAAATAGAGACGCATGTGGGCTTCAATAGAGAGGGCCCCAAGCCACTTCACTTGGCCCAAATCAGTTCTCAATGAAGCTTCACAGGCCTTTGAAGACTTGAAGACTTTGGTATTTTTGTAATTTAGCCTTTAGGGGCATTGTAATCTTTATGCCTTTAGGGTTTCTCTTTGTAACACTATTTAAACTTTCTTTCTTTTTCTTTTTGGGACAATCAACGAAATTTTTAAACACAAAAGCTTAAAGCTATGGCTATGGCCAAATTCTTGTACGGGAGAGTTTCCCATTTTCAAGTTAAAATCGACTTATCTAAGTTTAGCAAGCTTAGTGGCGTCTCCATTGCTAGCAAAACAGTACAAGGAATCAACTTAAAGGTTCTCAAGGGCAAGTTCTTTGTGGGTCTTCATTGTGGCCTTGGAAGGGTTTTGTTCCTACAAAATCAAATTCGCGATTCTTGAGGTTTTGTCCGTTGCTTGGGGGTTGCTTTGATTTCGAATCCAAGTGTGTTTCTTGTCACAAAACTGTAGGAAACGACTTTCCTTGGCGCGGCGGAAGTTGCTTGTGGTGTCACCGGGTCTAGTATGGATCTTCAAAATTTTATTTGCCTTCTCCCTTTGTTGTAGTAGCCAAGATCAATCATTTTGTGTCCAACACTTGGATCAACCACTCGATCTTCCTGATGAGTGGTATTTATATCACTATTTCCCACTCATTTAACCTAATATTTTGTATAGTTTCTTGAGTTTTGTGAACGTTTTGATGTGTTTTGTGTTATTTTGTAGATAAAATAAAGTTTGGAAAGCATTGGAGGTAATTTGGGGCAAAAACGGACAAAAATGCGTCAACAGGGATATTTTGGTCTTTTGCGCGTCGCGACGCTTAGACTTCCGCGTCGCGACGTCTAAAATGCACCGAACAGTGCTAACGTGCGCCGGGTCTAAAAATCAGAATCTGAGAAAGTTTGACTTTGCTAAAAATGCGCCGTGCCACGTGTCACCATCACAGCCGACTGCCACCTGCTGCGGCCGTGCCTACGTGCCATATGTCATCATCATATGACCGACACTCAGAGTTGACACGTGTCGCCTCGTCATCAGCCATGTCATCGGTCAAAAAAGTCAGTCACTTCGCCATGTGTCACGCCACGTCATCCGCCACGTCACAAGATCAACCAAGTCAACTTGCCACGTCAGCATCAGCCAATCACAGCGTGACACGTGTCGACACGTGTCACAATTCTAAGGTGCCGACAGTCTCTTCCCACGTGTCGCCACATCGTCGCCACGTCACCGCCACGTCAGCGCCACGTCAGCATCAATAATTGAGTATCCTATCCTTATCTGACACGTGGCGGATAAGAATCTCAGCGACCAATCAGAAGCCGCCACGTGTCACAATAATTGAAGCCCAACCACTCTGCCACGTGTCACCTTATCATCTTATCCAGAATCTTCAAACCAGCGAACCAGAGCGTGCCACGTCGACAAATCCGGCGTCGCGACGCTGAGGACCTGGCGTCGCGACGCGCTGGATCCTACCGAGGCCTATAAATGAGCTCGAGATTTCAGAATTCAGTGCACCTTCCTCTCTCTTCAATTCCTTCTAAAGAGAGAGTTTCTCTCTCTAGATTCTTTAGTTTTTAGTTTTTTTTTTTTTTTTTTTTTTTAGTTTTTAGTTTTGTAAATAATTTTAATTACGTTTTGTAATAATAGTAATTTAATTTTTACTTTTTACTTTTTACAGTTTTTACTATTTACCATGAGGAGGTAACTTCTCCAGCTAGGGTGAAAGGTAATTTTTTACTGTTACTATTTAGATTAATCTCCCTTAAAAATAATATATTCACTATTTAAAATATTGACTTAAAAAGGATACCGCCAGATTGGTCGGTTGGCAATTTAATTTTGGTTCCGCCTTTATGGCTGGTTGGACTTAATTTGACTTAATCAGGATACCGCCTATATGGTCGGTTGGTATTATTATCACAAGTTTATTATTATTTTATGGGAAATATCTAAATTAGTAGTAGTAAAAGTAATTCATTTTACCTTAGCATTTTATTTTATTTTACTTTTCAGTTTTACTTTATGTCCTTACTTTTCAGTATTTTTACTTTATGTCTTTTACTTTTAAGTTGTTACTAGCCCTAGTAGTTATGTGTTAATTATCTGGGGTTGTGATGAATTCTAATATCACCGGTTTATAAGAGGTTATTTTATAGTTTGGGTAATTTAAAGGTTTATTTATTGAGTCTTAAAACTTAATGCTTTTTCATTAACTGGCCATTAATAAATTGATCTGGTAAATCTAAAATGAACTAGACATAGGGATTTTAGGTTTCAGCCTTAGACTCAATAGCCCACGATCTTCCTTGAGGATAGATAACCCTTTAATAGATTTCCTTACAGGATAGGAATATACCTGTCGGGCGGGGGTAGCCATAATTGGAACTTAAACTTAATGAATCCAGATAATTTGGTTGACATAGACATATGGTTCAATTGGGTTAAACTGGGTATTTGCGTCTGACCATCGACAGAGGCTTTTGCATAATTTAGTGTTCCAGGTTAGTAAACTGATTTATTACACAAACATAAAATAATCACTTCATCTTTTAAATGATATTAGAATGATTCACGACCATAGATCTTTGTGTTTTTTGTTATTTTTCTATTTTCTTTTGTCTTTTTATTTATTTATTTTGTAAAACCACATTCAACCAATCAAACAATCATTCTCTTCTCCATTTAATTAGATATTTGTAAATAAATAGATTCAACAATAATAACAACAGTAGGAATTAAGTCCTCGTGGGATCGATATTTTTATACTACTTGAACGATACGTGCACTTGCGTTATACGTGTGTGTTACGCCGGTCAAGTTTTTGGCGCCGTTGCCGGGGACTTATATTTCTTGAGTTGTTAATTTTGAAGCTATCTAATTTACTTGTATCTAATTTTCTTTATCTTTATCTGTAATTTTATTTCTTTATTGTATTTTCAGGTGGTTAAAAAATGGAACACTACTGGGAGATTGAGAGATTACGAGCTTTACAAGAAGATACACCCCACATCTGGGAGCAACAGTCCGGTTTTCTGAGGCCTGTTGTCCGGCCCAACAATTATCACTGGATGCCAGAACCAAACAATACCACATTTGCTCAACAGAACGAAATGGGAAGATGTGTAATATGTGATAGTAACCACCCGAGCGATCAATGTATATACCTTTCAGGGTGGCAGAATTTTCAGAATCATTCAAAGTATGAAAAACCATCACATTTTCCATCTTATCCACCATCCATATGCGATTTTCATCAACAACCAGAACCATCAGAGGAAGATCAGTTGTTAAACATGCTCAAAGATATGTTCGAGAAACAAAAGTTGGATGAAATACTTGAAACAAGCCAGAACAATTGGAAAGTATTCAGAGACAATCAGAATTCATTCAGAGGATGACAGATCAAATGAGACAATTCACAGAAAACCAGGACTACATACCTCAAGAATCAGTTTCAGATGACACTGATGAAGTCGAGTACCCAGAGATTCACAATGACACTTCAACAGAGGAGGAGGCTGAGCAGTATCAACAACCAGAGGTATCAGTTCAGGAGCCCGAACCGGTAAAGTCTCAATTTGACTTTTATTATTCAGATTCTGACGAGGATGAAGCTGATCTATTTGTACCAACTGCACCAACAACGGAGGATCAAACATTCAATCCTCAAAATGAAGATCTTGGAGCATGTTTTACCATGATGTTTGAAGAAGATCTATCTGAACCATCCATTCCAGTCATATCAGAGGATGAAGACCTAATGTCAGAAACATCTTTGCATCCTCTGGTTGACAATTTTGAGCATGTATTTCACAGATGACAGATGAAGAGCTGAATACAAAAATTTTAAAATTCATCTGTGAAGAAAAGGTGGAGAAAGAAGCAAAGCAAATGGAGAGAAGCAATGTCTGACCTTAATAAAGATCCAGAGCATTCAGGAGAAAACATCGCTGTTTTGGGGAGTACAAATCAAAGATATCACCCAGAAGCTTGACAGAATGGAACTTCCATTCCAAGTCAAGCACCATATAGACCTCCTGATTTTCTTTCTTTCTTTGCAGGAACCACTGGAACAACAAGGAGCAAAAAGGTAGCACGAGCACTGAATGGGACAAAACTTTTTTGCCACCTTACCGTTGGAAGAGACCCTTCAAAAGCAACGCTCACGGGATTGTTTTTGATCGGACATCTAAAACGACATTGAAACCTCCTTAACAGATGAATTTCAGTCACGTCTGGCTGAAGACGAAAAATTTAGCGCTAGCAGGGAGGCAACCCATGCAATTTGTTGTAATATTTGTTTTCATATTTTGTGTGAACTTTTTAATTTTGTGTGTTATTTTTTGTAGGGAAAGGCACAAACGAAGCATTTTAAGACAGAAGGAATTGTGTTTCGCAATCAAAGATGAGAAACAATTCATTAGCGATGGCTGAATAAGGAATGAAATCTTGAGACACATCCTAATGAATTTATACTAAGCGAGTGGCGAGTGGCGTATTGCGTACACAATTCCGTTGTCTTAATTATTGCTTTGATTTGCTTTTCTATTCTAATTATCTTTATTTTCGTAGACAGGATCCAGACTTTTTGACCTTTCACGATTTCTTTTGTTGTTTAGCTAACAATCGTCCTCAGGAAGATACTAGTGCTTATTAACTCACCCTTTTTCAGGTACTATAAATTCAGGACCGTCATTACACTTTTGAAGGCATCCTGATTTGAAAAAGAAATACATAAAAAAAAAATGGAAGCCACTTCAAGAAGACGAGTTGAGAACATCTGTGTGTTTTGCGGCAGTAGTATTGGTACTAAGCCACAATACATAGAAGCAGCACAGGAATTGGGTCGAGTCTTAGCTGCAAGGAATATGCACTTAATATATGGCGGAGGCAATCTTGGATTAATGGGGATCGTTTCAAAGGCTGTACAGGATGGAGGCAGTAACGTTTTGGGAATCATCCCAAAACCCTTGGCAGAGGCAAATCTTATTGGATCATCAAACGGAGAGGAACTGATCGTGCCAGGTATGTCTGAACGACTGGTAGAAATGATTAACCGTGCTGATGCTTTTATTGCTTTGCCAGGTGGCTTGGGCCCATTGGAGGAAATTTTTATAGTATATCTTGGGCGAACCTGAACTACATCAGAACCCGCTGGACTGTTTAATGTTGATGGATTTTAT
Source organism: Zanthoxylum bungeanum (assembly GCA_019454045.1). Lineage (NCBI taxonomy): Eukaryota > Viridiplantae > Streptophyta > Magnoliopsida > Sapindales > Rutaceae > Zanthoxylum > Zanthoxylum bungeanum. Next base: position 4,403 of record SKCR01027314.1, on the reverse strand, counting down.
GATTTTTTGTGTGTGTTCTTGATGATGCTCGGAGAAATGGGTTCGTGTCAAAACCTATGAAAGAACTCCTCTTCACTGCCAGAACTGTCCGGATCTAATAGACCAACTCATAGCCTATGAACCACAAGTTGACCCTATCATTTTCAAAGATAAATTGGTTCGAAGACGATCGTGGTAAGAGGCGTAGGATTAATCTGGATCTTAACTTTAATTTCCTGTAGATTTTTAGCTAACCAAGTACGACATTCTTAAACTTCCTATTACTGTTTAAGACATTAGGGACATGTCTCATTTAGGTTTGGGAGGAAATTAGTTGATCAGTACCTTTGTTTAGTTTGTGTGGATTTTTTATTTTTAGTTCAAATTTTTTCGAAAATACAAAAAAAAATTGTAAAAATTTTCAAAAACTTACAAAAATTTTTGGTTTTTGTTATTTTTAATTTGACTAAAAAAAGGTGAAATTGGTAAGCGATAGCTGAGTAAGGAGTTTCCATTCCTGAGACGTATCTCAAGCCTATTTTCGAAACAAGTGTTAATTTTTGTTTATTTCCTTTAAATTATTTAATTTGTGAATTCTCCTTAAAACGGACTAAAATGAATCTTCATATGCTCAATTGATAGATATTATCAACATATATAGACCATACGGACATGAGCTAAAATTGAAAAGTTTGTAATATTCAGTGCTCTAGTTTAATTGGAGAAAACATCTCAAAACAGCAGTGGAGTAAAAAAAAAAAAAAAAAAAAAAAAAAAAAAAAAAAAAAAAAAAAAAAAAAAAACGTCTGAAATCCGAGTTATTAAGTCTGTAAGAGTGTTTTAACACCTAGTGCCCTAAAACCAACTGGTTTGGGAGTTACTGACCCAAAGCTCGTTACATGGATAGAAGATGCTGTAAAAATATATATATCTGAAGTCTGAGTAATTAAGTTCGTAGGGGTGTCTTAACACCTGGTGCCCTAAAGCCAACTGGTTTGGGAGCCACCGACCCAACACTCGTTACATAGATGAAAGATATTGTATATAAATAAAAAATAGAGAAAAAATCAAAGAAAAAAAACAAATCAGAAAAATGAGAAAAATTATTCCCTTTGCTATAAAGGTGTGAAATCTGATAAAACTTTAGGACAAAAATATTACTCTTTATCAACTGCACTTATGACTGTTGTGGGCAAAAATGAGTGATTAATATTTTGTGGCTGTGTATATGGAGAATGGTAACACATAATCGGAGAATTTACTTATCAGTAATTTAAAATAAAACAAAAACAACTAGTAACTTGGAGTTAGAAGTTTCACTGATTAGTCACTAACATCTTTATTTCTCTTTTCTCTTGTTTTTTTACTTTGTGTGCATTAGTTTTAACTAATTTTTACTTTTGTAAAAATTTTGTGGGTATCATTGCTGTAAACCCTCACGAGACTACAACTCGTCCACTAGGGACACCTAGGGTTTAAAGGCTTGTTGCATACGCTAAATGCAATCGTGATCCCTACGAAAGTGGCTTAGTTAATTATTATGTTATTTTATGTTTTGCTCGAGGACTAGCAAAATGTTAGGTTTGGGGGGTGGATGAGTGGTATTTTATATCACTATTTCCCACTCATTTAACCTAATATTTTGTTAGTTTCTTGAGTTTTGTGAACGTTTTGATGTGTTGTGTTATTTTGTAGATAATAAAGTTTGGAAAGCATTGGAGGCAATTTGGGGAAAACGGACAAAAATGCGTCAAAGGGATATTTTGGTCTTTTGCGCGTCGCGACGCCCAGACTCCGCGTCGCGACGTCTAAAATGCCCCGAACAGTGCTAACGTGCGCCGGGTCTAAAACTCAGAATCTGAGAAAAGTTTGACTTTGCTAAAAATGGCCGTGCCACGTGTCACCATCACAGCCCGACCTGCTAACGTGCGCCGTGCACGTGTCATCATCATATGCTGCCGACACTCAGAGTTGACACGTGTCGCCTCGTCATCAGCCATGTCATCGGTCAAAAAAGTCAACTTCGCCATGTGTCACGCCACGTCATCCGCCACGTCACAAGGTCAACCAAGTCAACTTGCCACGTCAGCATCAGCCAATCACAGCGTGACACGTGTCGACACGTGTCGCCAATTCTAAGGTGCCGACAGTCTCTTTCCAGTGTCGCCACGTCGTCGCCACGTCACCGCCACGTCAGCATCAATAATGAGTATCCTATCCTTATCTGACACGTGGCGGATAAGAATCTCAGCGACAATCAGAAGCGCCACGTGTCACACTAATTGAAGCCCCACCACTCTGCCACGTGTCAACCTATCATCTTATCCAGAATCTTCACTACCAGCGAACCAGAGCGTGCCACGTCGACAAATCCGGCGTCGCGACGCTGAGGACCTGGTCGCGACGCTGGATCCTACCGAGGCCTATAAATAGAGCTCGAGATTTCAGAATTCAGTGCACCTTCCTCTCTCTTCAATTCCTCTAAAAGAGAGAGTTCTCTCTCTAGATCTTTAGTTTTTAGTGTTTATTTTTTTAATTTTTAGTTTTAGTTTTGTAATATTTTAATACGTTTTGTAATTAGTAATTTAATTTTACTTTTACTTTTTACAGTTTTTACTATTACCATAGAGGAGGTAACTTCTCCAGCTAGGGTGAAAGGTAATTGTTTTACTGTTTACTATTTAGATTAATCTCCCTTAAAAATAATATATTCACTATTAAATATTGACTTTAAAAAGGATACCGCCAGATTGGTCGGTTGCAATTTCTTTGGTTCTGCCTTTATGGCTGGTTGGACTTAATTTGACTTAATCAGGATACCGCCCATATGGTCGGTTGGTCTTATTATCACAAGTTTATATATTATTTTATGGGAGATATCTAAACTTAGTAGTAGTAAAAGTAAATCTTTTACCTTAGCATTTTATTTTATTTTACTTTTCAGTTTTACTTTATGTCCTTTACTTTTCAGTATTTTACTTTATGTCTTTTACTTTTAAGTTGTTACTAGCCCTAGTTATGTGTTAATTATCGGGGTTGTGATGAATTCAATATCACCGGTTTATAAGAGGTTATTTTATAGTTTGGGTAATTAAAGGTTTATTTATTGAGTCTTAAACTTAATGCTTTTTCATTAACTGGCCATTAATAAAATTGATCTGGTAAATCTAAAATGAACTAGACATAGGGATTTTAGGTTTCAGCCTTAGACTCAAATAGCCCACGATCTTCCTTGAGGATAGATAACCCTTTAATAGATTTCCTTACAGGATAGGAATACCTGTCGGGCGGGGGGGGGGTAGCCATAATATGGAACTAAACTTAATGAATCCAGATAATTTGGTTGACATAGACTATGGGTTCAATGGGTTAAACTGGGTATTTGCGTCTGAACCATCGACAGAGGCCTTTGGCATAATTAGTGGTCCAGGTTAGTAAACTGATTTATTACACAAACATAAAATAACCACTTCATCTTTTAAATGATATAGAATGATTCACGACCATAGATCTTTGTGTCTTTTGTTATTTCTAGTTTTCTTTTGTCTTTTTATTTATTTTATTTGTAAAACCACATCAACCATCAAACAATCATTCTCTTCTCCATTTAATTAGATATTTGTAAATAAATAGATTCAACAATTAATAACAACAGTAGGAATTAAGTCCTCGTGGGATCGATATTTTTATACTACTTGAACGATACGTGCACTGCGTTATACGTGTGTGTTTACGCCGGTCAAGTTTTTGGCGCCGTTGCCGGGGACTTATTTTCTTGTTTGTTAATTTGAAGCTATCTAATTTACTTGTATCTAATTTTCTTTATCTTTATATGTAATTTTTATTTCTTTATTGTATTTCAGGTGGTTAAAAAATGGAACACTACTGGGAGATTGAGAGAGATTACGAGCTTTACAAGAAGATACACCCCACATCTGGGAGCAACAGTCCGGTTTTCTGAGGCCTGTTGTCCGGCCCAACAATTATCACTGGATGCCAGAACCAAACATCTACCACATGCTCAACAGAACGAAATGGGAAGATGTGTAATATGTGATAGTAACCACCCGAGCGATCAATGTATATACCTTCAGGGTGGCAGAATTTCAGAATCATTCAAAGTATGAAAAACCATCCCATTTCCATTCTTATCCACCATCCATAGCGATTTTCATCAACAACCAGAACCATCAGAGGAAGATCAGTTGTTAAACATGCTCAAAGATATGTCGAGAGAACAAAAGTTGGATGAAATACTTGAAACAAGCCAGAAACAATTGGAAAGTATTCAGAGACAATCAGAATTCATTCAGAGGATGACAGATCAATGAGACAATTCACAGAAAACCAGGACTACATACCTCAAGAATCAGTTTCAGATGACACTGATGAAGCCTTCGAGTACCCAGAGATTCACAATGACA
>SKCR01027313.1:0-49746 GCA_019454045.1 Zanthoxylum bungeanum | reverse complement strand
CTGGATAAAATGGTAACAATTTGCTGCTGTTTTGGTTCCAGAACAACAGCAATGATGTCCGTCACCACCACTCTTCTCGAAGCATCCAACATTTGGCATGATTGATTTTCATATGATCCTTCAACTGTGTATGCATACCTTTTACTTGAAGCCCCAAAATAAACATAATCCAATACATTCGAATTAGTTTGTAGAATGCTCACGTGCTTCATCACACAAAAAATTGGCCTTTTTCATAATTTCTTTCTTCTACTATAATCATTCATTTCCCCTTCAAAAACATCCCAACTATCAACCACGGTTAGCTTCTGCAAATAAAAAAAATGAATAAATTTAAGTAAGGTTTAAATCTTTTATTTCTTTTATATATATAATATATATATATCGATTTAAAAACCGCCATTGATTAGACAACCCGTAGGTTGTGAAAACACGACCTAAATATAGTGAGAATCAGATCCGTAAACTAATAGAATCATGTTCGAATATTAATAATTATATGAATTATTTATTCAATATTCACTCATATTACCGTGAGAATCAAATCTAAGACCTACTATATAGAGGAGAGGTGTCTTAACCAAGTGAATTAGCTTAAAGATCTTTATTAATAAGATCAAATTTTGAAAACTCATACAGTCGCACGTGTGAACTGTCGCCAGACCCACTACGAATCCGCTTAATTATTTCAACTAGAAATCGATATTGACTTGTAAAAATTAGTTATTACTTTGCGGCTGCTGTTTTGGTTCCAGAACAGCAGCCTGTTCACGTGAGACTGTGGGAGACGAAAATCAAGTTGTGATAAAACGTCCAACTCACTTGATTCAAAATTTGACAAGAAAAAATTACTATAGTTGAACATTTTTGTTGAGATCATATGATTAAGTTTGCAAAGTTGATGTGTGATGCACAGTCGATTATTGGTGAATTGGAAATGATAATGTTGAGCTACTAATGTAGGTGATGACTATAAGAAATGAGTAACATATTTGTGTATTGGATGTTTATAATAATTCACACACATCAAACAAGCTGATTTGTGAATGCTAATTTTGGGAACAGATGTAATTTCTCATGATGTTGTTATATCTTTATCATCCAAATCAGTATCCTTTAAAAGTTTATATGGTTAAAGATATTTTGAGCAGTTCATGTGTAATGATAAAATTTTATATGGTTATTAAAATATTGAAATTTCATTATCATCATTATGAATTTTTTTTTTTGTCATTGATAGTGTCGGAATTCTTATTTTGCAGATGACACCGGGCAATCGCAGACGGGCTAATGCGACTCCATATACATCTGCAAGGACAGATGCCCCTGCTGGAGTCTCTGCTAGCACAAGTGACTCGAGTACAGCGAAGGGTCGAGGACGCACCCGTGGCCTAGGGTTAGTTAAGCACGTTAAGGCTCACGGCCGTATCCGGATAGAGATATCAGATGATGGACAAACACAAATCGGGCAACATAATTCAGCGTTTACTATAGCCATAGGTGCTGCAGCTCGGTTTGAAGCTCCCCAAAACTACGTTTCTTGGAGAAATATACCGTGTGAGACGAAAATCAACCAGCTCTTCCATTCGCTACTTGTGAGTTTCCTTACAGTATTAAATTTTCGATATTGTTTGTTAATTTAAATTTTTATTTTATACTCATTTTTACTTGGTTACTATTCTTGTAGAAGTGGTTCGACTTCGATCTGACCAAAGTTAATGTCCAATAGTATCTTGACTAGGGGGAAAGTTATAAAGATTATAGGACAAAAGTCATGAAACCAAAATTTCGACGAACATGGACTTTTGGATGCTCCACAACACAAGTCTGATTTCATAGAGGAGCAAGACTGTACATTCTTGTGTGAGCTTTGGTCTAGCGAGAAACACGAGGTAAATTTTAAAATAAACAGAAATTTATAATTCTCTTTGTTTTTGGTACTTACAGTGTTGTTAAATGCAGAATAAATGTCACGCAAATGCGGAGAATCGAAGTCACTTGTGTTTTAACCACCGTGGAGGTTCCAAGCCATTTATCCAACATCGTGTCGAACATTCTGAGGTAAATATATCCTAACATGAAATTTAACAGTTCATTATTTTTACTAATGTGGAATAATAGTACAGTTATTTTATGTTTTTAGCAGAGTAGCACATGTGAGGTGCAATCATTTCCAGATTTTTTCCGAGTGACGCACTACAATGAGAAGAAAAAATGGATCAATGAAGAAGTCGAACGCTGCTATGTAAGTTTAAGTTTTTAAATAAAATAATTATTATTTTAAATTTAATTTTTTTTTCAAATTCTAACATTAACTTAATTTTTGTTAAAACAGAACGAAATAGTGGAGCTCCAACATCAAACTCATGAGACAGGGTCTGACATTATACTAGATGAGCAGTTGTCGCAATTGGTTTTCAAAAACCAGACAGCGTACAACGTCGGCCTTGGCACTCGTAAAAAGCCGACATCATCTGCACGCACTACTATTTCTTCGGACACTGACTCGTGCCTTCGAGACCAGCTAGCCACCACCCAAGACGAGCTAAATAAGACTCAGGAGGAGCTACTATAGGTCAAGGTGGACCACGAAAAGAAGTTGGAGCAGTTCGACCAGTAGATACAGGTTTTCCAGGAGATGTTGGAGGCTTCACTTGGCCGGGGTACATCGGGCTCGAGCGCCCTGCATCACAACAGTAATAAATTTTATTTCCATTTGTATAAACATTCATAACATATAGTTTTAATATACTATGTATTTTTTTAATGAATTTTCATTATAATAATAAAATAATTATTAGAATATTTCCTAATTGTGCTATTAATCAGTATTTTTTTTGAAATAATAATATTTTTTAAAATTTTAAATTGAATATTTTAGAGCAAAATTATGTAAAATAATATTTTAAAAAAAATATATTTTTAAACTTTTTGCGTCGAATGTAGGCGACGCTAAAATAAATTTAAATATTATTTATATATTTTATCGTCAAATATTTTGACGCTAACAGTTTAAAAAATATTTTTTTTTCAATTTTAGCGTCAAACATAGGTGACACTAAAAGTTTACCGTTCGACGCTAAAAGTATACAAATATTTTTTTTTTTTAAATTTCTTTTAGTGTCGAAGGTAAGCGACGCTAAAATTCTCATTTTTAGCATCGAAAACTTTCGTCACAATACATGAACTATAGCGTCAGGAACTCTTCTTTTTCGTCGAAATAAATTGGACGCAAACTAAGAGGTTTTAGCGTCGATAACCTCTATTTCGACGCTAATTGTCGTTCTCGTCCATATTTTAGCGTCTAAGTTTGGCGTCGAAATTTGTCGATGCTATTTACTGTTGGCATCGAACTTTTGACTTTTGGCGTCGATTATTTTCGACGCTAAAATCCATATTTTTTTGTAGTGAAAAATTGTTTCTTTTATATCTAATATAGATTTTAACCATTCAAGAAAGAAAAAATATTTTCTTTATTCTCAAAGTTGAAGCAATTTGTTCGTAGATGAGTTATATTGTGCCAAATATAAGTGCAATATGTGGTGCACTATTTCAAGTGAAAATTCAAGAAGGAGAATAAAGACTCTAGTAAGGAAATTATATTCAACTATGTTTTTCAACTTGTTGAATTCTTTTTATGTTGATGAATAAAATTATTTACATGTTTAAATTAATTAAGATTAATTTATTGGCATTATTTGATTACATTAATAATGACATAACAACTATTTTTAAAGTGATTTTGGAAGAAAATTTTAAATTCTATTCACATGAATTCTTTCACGCTAACCCCAAAACCTTACATGTTATATATTTTGGTGTTTACAATTTTTTTTACCTTATTATATAACACTAACATATAAATATAATTTTTGTTTTTGATAAACTGATTATATGGGTCTAATCTTGCAAGAGTATATATCAAATACCTTGATAGGTATTCTAGAGCTTAATTATCAAATTTAAATAAAGAATTTGACGTGCAAGATTAGACCATTGAGGAGATTTGGATAACCTTCTGATTTTAATTCTCAATAAGGTAATTCTAAAAACAAATGGATTTGTTGAAGTTAAAGATTAAAAAGGGCAAAAAAAGGAAGATAAAATCTTAAATAACATAAATCAAATTAATATCATATATTAAAATTTTGGGGAAATTCACAAACAAAATCAGTAGGGTTGCAAATTTAGCTCAAGATTCATTTATTCGTTCGATTCGTATTAAAAATGATATGTGTTTGGAAATTATGATTCATTTAATAAATTGATCAATTTAATTCGATTCATTTATTAAACGAATTGAATACGAATTTGAGCTCACCGATTTGTTTATTTATTATTTTGCCAGTTTTGTTATTTTTAATTAAGTTTGAGAAATTATTGTCCATTATCATTAAAAAAAAAATGTTGTCTGATTTTAGTCGGTCATTTTTTAGTAAATCCATTAATTGAGTATTTTCATTTATACATATTTATAAAGAATTAATGTAATTAACTTACGATAATTTATATTATTGGATCATATAAAAAATAATTCATTTATTAATTCAACCGTATACGAATCTTGATATTATAATTCGTTTAATAAATAAATCGAATATAAATTTATTACATTTTAATTCGATTCATTTAGAATTCGATACAATTTGGACAGACAATTCATTTTGTCACCTCTCAAAATTAGTTGGGGGGGTTACAATTTGGGTTAGGATTCGTTTATTTGTTTGATTCGATTCGCTTTAAAGCAAATACGAGTTTGAAAAAATGGATTCGTTTAATAAATGAATTAATTCGATTCGATTCGTTTACTAAACGAATCGAATACGAATTTAAGTTCATGGGTTCGTTTATTCGTTTATAATTCGTTTTATTATTTTCTTTTACTAGTTATTGTTATTTTTCAATTAAGATTCAAGAAATTATGGCTAATTACCCTTAAAAAATATATAATATTGTCGATATTTGATGATGTATTTTTAGTAAATATATTAATTACATATTTCATATGTATATATTTATGAATAATTAATGTAAATAAATTATGGTAAATTATGTTATTGAATAATATCATGACTAAACGAATATTCATATTCGATTCGTTTAATAAACGAATCGAATACGAATCATGATATTATGATTCGTTTAATAAACGAATCGAATACGAATCTATCACATTTTGATTCGATTCATTTAGGATTCGATACAAATTCGATTCGTTGATTCGTTTTACCACCCCTAAAATCAGTAGATCACATGCTATATTAAATATAAAATTAGAGAACTTCTCAATCACGTGGACCTACAACGAATGATTACGTGGCACTCTACATGAACAAAAATAGTAGGATAAAAAATTGTTAACATCCGAGAAAAAAATAAACAAAATCATCTTTCAAAAAAAAAAAAAAAATCAAAACTTTATTCCAAAGTTCTTTGAATGCAATCTTCGTATTCTTTGCCTCTTTGGCACTTAATCAAACTAACAAAACCCACATTTTGTTTTTGAGTATAAACTTTTTAATGCCAAAAACTGTAAGAAAATAGGAAAACAAAAACTTAACGCCTCGCTTATTCCGATGATGTAGGGGCCTGTCTTGTTTTAGTCTTTTGACAAATCCTGAGGTGGGTATTGTAGAAAATAAGGTTTCTGTATCTGGGTTTGTTTTAATGGAGGAGGAAAATTACGCTAAAGAACTGGATGTGGCAGTTAGAGTTGTGCACATGGCGTGTTCATTGTGCCAAAGAGTGCAAGAGAAGTTAATTTCTTCAAGTGATGGTTATGTTAAGTCTAAGGACGATGATTCTCCTGTTACTGTTGCTGGTATGTGAATTGAACTTGCTTCGATTTGGTGTTTGTTTTGTACTGGGTTCGTTTGATTTCTGAATTGCATTTGTTTTATTCTTTTGCTCTGTTTTTGGATATTTTGAAAAGCAAGATTTAAATGGGAACTGCATGAATTTGGAATATATTCACTACTTGATTAGCTCAAGGATGTTTAATTTTACATTGGGTTAACATGTTATAGAAATAATGTATTTGATATGAGATTCTTGAAGACTCGACCAATATATATAACATTCGGTTCTCTGTTTGTGCTTGAGAAAAATAGGCAGAATAGTCTCAAACTGCTAGTGATATGAAATCTTTTAGGCATGACACTCGTCTGTTTACTTTTTTTAAATGCAATACTGATGTGAGAGTTGGTATTTGCCAAATGGACATTTTCGGAAATGAGATATGATGGTAGTTAAAATTTGATTCAAGCTTGGAAATATTTTAGGATATTTGAAGTGCATTGTAAGTCTAGTTTGTTATGTGTCCAATGTAGGGGAAGGTGGTGTGTAGCATGGAGAGTAGAACAATTATCTGATTTAGAACCTGTGGAATTATAGGTTTACTCTACTGTTGTGCATTATATCAGTGAGCTAAATTCAGTTAATTTGGAGCCTGACTCATTTCCAATTGTTTCAAATTTTTGTGATTGATTCTTTGAGTTTGCGGAACTAGATTGTAATTTGGGTTGTATTTCTGGTCCTTGTGTATTTCTCTTGTATAATTCTAATTTACTAGGGTTGAGTCACTCCTGAATTTTTCCTGTCACTCTTTGAATTTTTCCTGTCACTCTTTGAATTTTTCCTTTCTTAACAATATGAACCCCTTAGCATTAGATTTCTCGGGAGCAATTTGGGACTTTTCAATCTATAAGCATCATATTAGGTAATTAATTTGAGCATGGGTATTGTTGTCGTCTTGCTAATTAGATGGTTCTTTTGATATCATTGGTTGGATAGATTGGAGTGTCCAAGCAACTGTTAGCTTGATGCTTTCAGAAACCTTTGGGGGTGAAAATGTGTCTATTGTTGCTGAAGAAGGTATCCAAACTCTGACTGAAGCCGATTCAGAAGGTTTGCTGGCTGCTGTGGTGAACACTGTAAATGGATGCTTAGCTGAAGCACCAAAGTTTGGTCTTCAGAGTCCTCTCGGAGCCCTGGGGACTTCACAAATTCTTCAGGCCATAAGCAGATGTAGTTCAAGTGGTGGCCCTGCAGGAAGACAGTGGGTGCTTGATCCTGTTGACGGAACATTGGGGTTCCTGCGTGGGGATCAGTATGCGGTAGCTTTAGCCTTGATTGAGGATGGTAAAGTTGTTATTGGGGTCCTTGGATGCCCCAATTACCCAATGAAGAAGGAGTTGCTAAATTATTCTCAAAATAACTATCAAAACATGTCCAAGCTGTCTCTATCAACTTCTGCAACATGGGAAAAAGGATGTGTGATGTATGCTAGGAGAGGTAGTGGTGGAGCATGGATGCAACCATTAATCCATGGAGACCAGAAGCTCGATTGGCCGAATTCTGCAACACAGGTACATGTTTCTCCCATCGTTGATCCAGCCTTGGCAACAGTTTGTGAGCCAGTGGAGAGGGCAAATTCAAACCATTCCTTCACAGCAGGGCTTGCTGAGACCGTGGGGCTTAGGTTTGTTAAGACCTTTATCATAGCAACTAAATATTTAAAGTTCTAAATTAATTTTACCATTTGGATTGTTCAATGATGGCATGAGAAAACAATTTTGACTGGAAAGATGAAAGCAGGGTTATGTGAAAGGTTGACATGAAATTAGGATTGGGAGGAGAAAATAAATGATATAATGGTACTTCCATACTTGACCTGCACCTTCCAAGTTTAATTAATTACAGATTCACTGAAGTGGAGAGGGAGGAGAGGGGGTGGGTGGGGTGTTGTATAGAAGAAACGCTCTGTCTATTTTACTTGACGGTTATTTGAAGAGAGCTCTGTGTTAAATATTACCAGCAAACTTGACTAAACATCATAAGGTGCCAACACTGTGTGTCTTATTTCTAAAAAAAGATGGTGAATTCGATGCAATGGTTGGTTATAGAGGATATTGGGCTTGTAGTGTTATATGTGCAGATTCTGGGTGGGGATTATTTACGTATTGAAGTTGATGATGAAGAACTAAATTGACTTCCATTGCTTTGAGGCAATTGCCTGTTGAGATACTTTATTGGGTAGATGGAGTTTTATGCATTATTAGTGTGATGTTTCTGCCTCCACTTGCTATGTTATTAGTCATTGTTATCTTGGGTATTAAGTTAATATTATGGTTAGATCATGAACAATGCTTCCTTTTAGGAACCTTTACAACTGTGGTATGACTCTGTCAGTTTTCCAGTTTGCTGTAGCGTGCTTTCATTTGATCCTGATAGATCTCCTTTTACATTGAATGACAGGACTCGACCTATGCGAGTCCACAGCATGGTCAAATATGCAGCCATTGCTCGTGGAGATGCTGAGATATTTATGAAGTTTGCTAGGGCAGGCTACAAAGAGAAGATATGGGATCATGCTGCTGGGGTCATAATCATAGAAGAAGCAGGTGGTGTTGTAACTGATGCAGGGGGCTGCCCCTTAGACTTCTCAAGGGGAGTGTACTTAGAAGGTCTTGACCGGGGCATAATTGCTTGTTCTAATGCCCTACTTCATGAGAAAATCGTTGGGGCTGTTTATGCTAGTTGGGACTCTTCTAATCTATGAGACTTTCTATATCGTGCTGATAAACCGACAGGTAGTGTCTTTTTATTTTTGGCTGGGTAAGTGCGATAAGTAGCTTGCTTTCTTTCACATTCTAATGTAATGTTCTGGTTGTCTCTTAGCTGTAGATGTGTTGAACCAATTCGATTAGTTTTTTGATTCATAATGTCTGGTAATTAAGCTATTCCCACAACATTGCTTTACATGGTAGGTTTAGTTTCTTACTGCGCAATTATAGCATTGAAATGTGAGGCTGTTATTTCTTGGGGAGAGAATATGCAAGGTTATTTCTTATGATTTAGTTGCTACATTATTTATTATGATTTAGTTGCAAGATTATTGCATGATAAGCTAATGTTGTTTTCTTACCATGTTTGGCTCTTGTGGAAAGAAAACCCTCCTGTTTTTCTTCACCTCTCCTCCCTAAGAAAACAAATTCACTAAACTCATAGGCTTTATATTCTAAAAAGCACATTTTCTGGTTACCATATGCCAAACGATGGTTATGCTGTTTTAGATAACTAGAGACTTGAGTCATGGAGTCATGAGTTCAACTTATGTTTAGGTCTTGCTATTCAACTTCAATATATTTTTTCCAATTGCCATTATTTTGCCCCCACAATCTTGGAATTACGGAATTCTTCATAATTGAAGATTTTGCATCCTCAATTTTATTCTACCTCTGAAGTTTCAAGTTATTTCTGTTTCTTAGTGGGGGTAATCTTGGGTAGTTAAATACACTGGTGGCTTTGACTCTCCGTTACATGGAAAAGATATTAGAACGTATTTTTATTGAAGTTTTGAGTTTTAGGCAAACTTGGTTTAATATTTCATATTATGAATCAGTGATAACCTGTTTTTATGGTTGATCCTTATTTTTACTCTTCAAACCTTTTCAGGGAAACCAAATTTTGGGAGAAAGATTGCGGACCAAGGCTACCTACATATGGACTGCTCCAGTTTTCTCAAAGATTTTCAATAAAATGGTCTGCATAATCTGAGGTTTCAACTTACAAGCTTCTGGCTTCCTCCTTTATACTTGCGTAGTTTTGTTAATATCTCGCAAACAATATCTCTATAATAATGATTCTTCTAGAGAATAATCGCATTTATAAATATATTTCCCGCATTACTGATGCTTACTGATCACTGAGAATCTGCATCTGGCTAGTGTAAGCTGTGTAATGACCTTGGTTATAACTTCTATTCGAGAGCAACCACAGCTGCATGATTTTGTATTGTTGCTGATGTTTAATGATTTTGTACATTTTTGAAATATACCAGATAGGAAGATAATTCTTGAAAATTTATTCTCTGTCATTGTGTTTCATGCAGGATAGAAAATGCATATGTTGTTTACTTTCGGTGCTTAAATGATTCTTTATTTGCATCAAAGCACTTTGTAGTTTATGCATTTTTGAGATGATAATTAGTCTTGTTTTTGTTGATAACCTTTGAAGGAGATCTAAATCCCCCCACCACGAGGCCTATTGTCCGTTTTGTGGAATCGTTGTTGGGCCATCACGGTTTTGTTCTAAGAATGTCTCATTTATGTTTTGGTGTAGGGATGGCAGTGGGTAGGGTTTGGTGCGGGTTTACCATTACCAAACCCATATCCGCATATGTAAATAAATTACCAAATTCGCATTATACCCGCTGTGGGTTTTAATTTTCATTACCAAACTCGCACCCGCATATAAAAATAAATTATCAAACCCGCATTGATACCCAGCAGATTTTTTGCGGGTTTTTAAAATATTGAATTCTCTTATGCTCTTAATAATACAATCTTTTTAATTGAACATTGATACATTTTTCATAACATACAGAAAAATATATTTGACAGTTTACAAATTAGGACACATAAATAAAAGTTTAAAATATTTATAACATAATGTCAAATTCATATTATCATAATTACATCCATGAATCACTAGCTGAATATCATTCATTATGTTAAATTCATATCATCAAAATTATTGAACTATGACCAAAAGTAATTCAAAAATATTAAGAGATAGCAATTCAAAAATTGCCCGTTAATAAGTCCTTTTATATGAGGGATATTTTTGCCCTAAAGATATAAAACAAAAAAAATTATGCTTGCGGGTAGCGGATACTCGTAATGGGTATCCGCTGGTTTTGCTCAATTACCAAACCCGCACCAAATCCGCAGTGGATTTTGTTTTAAATTACCAAACCCGCTTAAATATTTACCAAATTCTACCCATTGCGGGTGGGTTTTTGCGGGTTTGTGGGCGAATTGCCATCCCTATTTGGGTGTGACTCAAATCGTAATACACAGAGTCCATATAAATATTTTGGACTTCGGTTCCGGTTCCGGAACCGGAACCGTGATTGACCGGTTTGGTTGGGGTTCAATTGGAACCGTAGGGTTCCAACAGGAACCCTCCCAACGGCTACTAGCCGTTGGGGTGTCCCCAACGGCTAGTAGCCTTTGGGTTTAAGGGGCAGGGAGCCGCCCCTTAAATTAAAAAAAAAATGGTCGTTGGCCATTAAAAAAATTGTAATATTGTATAATTTCTATATAACCCCTAATAACGATAATAAAACGATTATATTTATGGGCATTTTCGGTATAAAAAAAGATTCTAAAATTCTATAAATATGGGTCATTTTTCATTATTTCAACACACCAATTTCTCAACTCTCTCAATTCTTACAATTTTCTTAGTCTCAATTCTCTCATTTATAATAACAAATTAGTTATTATCATTCTCAATTTTCTTATTCTTCTTACTTATTTCTTTAAAAAAAATGGCAAGTTTACTTATTGCTGCTGTTTTTTATCCTAGATTTAAATTAGAAGGTTTGAATAGTGCTTTACAAGCTTACTATGATTATTTAGGAATATTAAATGAAATTGATATTACAAGAATAACTTAAGAAATGATTTAATTGAGTTATTTAATTATTATATTGTAAGATATAATTTATGAACATTAAGTGAATCTAGTAGTAGCGAACCGGTAATTCAAACAAGATTTAGCGCAGGGGATCATTGGTTACTGCAACGAAATAAAAAAGTTAGGGATACAACAACTAATAACCCCGAATTAGATAATTATTTATCTATAAATTTTGAGTTTCCTACTTAAAGTTTAGTTAGTAAAATTTTTAAAATCATTGAATGGTGGAACCGATATCAAAATATATATCTTGTTTTATCAATTATTGCTAAAGAGATATTGGCAGCACATATTTCCACTGTTGCGGTTGAGCAAGTCTTCAACTTGGGAGGCAATATATTGGAAGTTAGACGATCTTCATTACATCCAAGCACTCTAGAAGCAACAGCTTGTGTGGATGATTGGACTCGAGCTGATCTGAGACAACAAGAAGATGCCCCCGATGATTTTGAAGACTTGTTCGAAATGCATCTGCAACAACAAGTATAAGCGGAACCGCAGCTGAATGATCAACTGATAATGATGATTGATAATTACAAAATTATAAATTTCCAAAGGGAAAATATCTTAAAATAGTAATGGAACTACGTGAGCTTTGATTCCTCTCACCCCTGGAGGATACGTATGCAACTTAAATTTTTAAAATTTAAGTTCAAGCTCTTCAATTTAATAATTTTATTTATTTATTAAATTAATCTAATTTATTTTAATTTATTTTCGAATTTTTTATATAATTAAAAAAAAAAGTTCGAACTGGAACCGACCGGTTCGGTTCACGGTTCTGGTTCCACTTAAATGTGGAACCGGAACCGAACCGCCGGCCTGGTCTACTCAAACCCCTTAAAGCAGACAATAGGTTTGTTAATGTGGATTTAATAGGGGTGTCAATTTGGGTCATGATTCATTTATTCGTTCGATTCGATTCGCTTTAAAGCGAATATGTATTTGGAAAAATGAATTTGTTTAATAAATGGGTCAATTCATTTCGTTTATTAAACTAATCGAATCCGAATTTGAGCTTATCAATTCATTTATTCGTTGGAATTCGTTAATCAAATCTGAATAAAATTCGTTTAATATTCGTTTAGTTATATTACAAATTAACCATTATAATTTTTGAAATGTGTTTAAGAAGAATGATATTTTAATAATTACTTACTTGTAACCTAAAAAATTAATTATATAATGAAAAATTTTAAACCCAAACTTAACTTAAAGTCTTTCTCAGCCGCCTTCTCCCCACGGTAATACCACAAACCTCTCTTCTTGTTGCAGCTTTTGCCCACCACCACTAATATTCATCTGCCCAAATTGCTCTTGAACCTTGTCACTCTCCTCCGCATGAACCCTGATCGGCTGCAAATTTGCCAACGATGGCGACGACAAACTCGACCCGTAAGACGACATCGTTTCCATCATCGGAGAATCCGGCACCGAATGTACATCTTGCACCTTATTAAACGCACCACCCCCACCGCCGGTGTCGGATACAACAACGACGTCCGTCTTGACTTGACAGTCTCGTCATCGAGACCTAACAAACAATTAACTGAAGCGGAATCCAGAATCCCTTGATTCAAAACGACACCAGCAACTCCGTTTAGAGCATTCAAAAACCACTCATCATATTTCATAGTTTTGGTTTCGAGTATTGATTAAGAAGATTTTCAGCTTTAGTGGCCATGTTTCTTTATTTTCATGTCAATTTTACATTTTTTTAGCAGAGATGATAGGAAAATATTGCAAGATTGCTGACAAGAAGAAAATAGAGAGTCTAAAGCAATAAGAATGTTGCAATGGATTTTAATTATTATTATGTAATGATATATAATTTGAAATCTGAATGAGAGTTTGTTGTAAGGATTTTTAATCTATAACAATGAATATGCTATTGATTTTGTATTTAATTTTGATTAAACGAATCGAATACGAATATTCATTTATTAAAAGAATATAAATTTCGATTCGTTTAATTTTGTATAAATGAATCGAGTACGAATAATCTTCTATTAAACGAATCGAATTTCAATCATAATATCAGGATTCGTTTAATAAACGAATCGAATTCAAATTTAGTACATTATAATTCAATTTGTTTAATATTCATCACGAATTCGATTCGTTTATTTGTTCCCTCGAATTTATATCTCCTTCAATCTCATTTTCAGATTTAATTTTGTGTCCAATAATATCATTTTAAGTGCCTTTCCACATGTCTTATCTCAGGCCCATTATGCAATTGAGTACAAGAAAAGGGTGTCAAATTTACTTATTTATTTATTTTTCGTGAAATAGTCAAAACATATTTACACATTAATTTCTCATATTATGAAATGAACTAGAAAAATATATATTATATTATATTTTTATATATTAAACAAAAGATGCACGCCTTATACAGCTGTGAGCTGCTGCAACTTGTATAATAAAACCATTAAAATGATAATAAAAATATTTAAGGCAATAACTAGGAGCCAAATCTTTTCCATATGGGCATCTCTTGTATTTCTGACCTCCTCTTTCTTTTATCCACAGCCAGAATTAGATTGGAAATCATATGCTGCCTAATCCATATCTTTCTTAATTAATTCAACTAATGATTTTTTTTTTTGGTAACCGGAGTATTCGGGCCAATTTACGCGTTCATCGACTAATTAATGGGACTTGTGTTCCGTGTCTTCATAAATTTCACAACACATAATAGGGTAAGTCGATGGCTTTTTATATCGGGGGCATGATCTCAAGGAAATACATCTAATGAGATTCGAACATTGAATCTAAGAGATAACAAATCACTCAAGTCCAAGACTTTTAGGAATGAGAGAACGGTTCAACTAATGATATTTTAACAATTTTAATTAATAAACCAATATTCTCGTTTGACAAATTCCCCATAGACCACCTACATTAAATAATTCAAAATTATAAAACTTCAAATGGGAATTTTGAATACACTCAAATAAGAGGCTATAATAAATAGTTCACACAAGTCAATGTTAGGTATAACCCTATGATTATAAATTAGATTAGGTAGCTAAAATCAAGCACACGTTGTTTAAAAAATTTGCTCCATTGGTTTTCAACTTCTGATTGATAATTTTAGATAATACACACATAACAGAGTCTTCTTGTTTATGATAGTCATCTAGAAATAAATTGAATAGAAAATTAGAATTGAATAAATTGACATATTTAGCTTAATCTTTTAAGAATTCTTTCTTCTTTTTATGAAGATATTTTTACAATTAAGCAAGCTAATCTACGAGGCTGGAAGAAAATATAGATTGAGAGCGATTCAAAAGCTGTAATTTCATATCTGCAAAACTCAAATATCCTTATTCCCTCATAAATCATTAGTTTAACTACAAAGAAATGAATAGGTACATGGATTTTCATGTGTTGGAGGTGGTTTTTCACCATGAGGAATGCTCAAATACCGATGAGGGGTATAATTGGTTTTGTACTCGGTCAAAAACGAATGAAAAAGGCCCAATGGTCTAGAAAGAGATGATGTTTCATAGAGAGACCCGACCTAACTGTACAGAAGAGTTCTCCCGAGAGAAATAGCAATGTGAAAGATAAGGCAAGTTGGGATACCGACCCGACTACATAAAGGGTGTTGTTTTGGGGCTTTTTGAGAGTTTGTTGAAACCGACCCGATGAGATCCTTATGTGTCAACCCGACCTGGTTGAGAAAGTTAAAAGGAAGCTTTGATTGTGTCATTTGTCTCAGTATGCCAACCCGAGAAATGAAGATGAGATCACAAACCAATTGGGGTTTTAGGGAGAATATCCGGATAACGCAGCGGAACGCGGAAAATCAAAATTTTCCGATTTCAAAAATTTTTCTCGGGTAATATAAATAAATTTATTTATTTTAATCACTCAATACTTAAAATCTGAATTTTTTACCCAAGAAATCAAATTTCTTCTTAATTGTCGATTGACCCTTCAAACTTTATATTTTGTTCATTTTAGTCCTCAAATTGTCAAATACATATTTACGTGATTTTAAATCAATCCCAAAATGATTTATACATGTCTAATACATCAAAATATAAATTGAAACACAAAACCCAATTTTTTTTATAATTGCCGAAACAGCCCATTATTTTCACGATTTTCAATTTGGTCCAATTTTGTTCAAAACAAATCAAGATCAAATCCAATCAATCCCAAATTGAATATACATCATATATATATATCATAATACATCACATATATGAAAAGCCTCAAATTTGGAAAGGGTTAAGAACCCTAATTTTACAATTTCTTCAAATTGATAAATTATACCAAATTAATCAAATTCAATACTTTAAATCAATCTTCACAACCAAGTCTCACCACAATGAAACAACACAAGAACAATTATAGGTCATCAATGAGTGGTCTAACAACTCTAGAATGGCAACATAATTATCAAATAATCAAAAAAGAGCTTCTTTGTTCATCAAACATGCAAGCACATTTCAAACAAGTTCCAACCATTTAATTACAAACTAAAAGAGTAGAGACAACATCCTAGCAATACATGTTGAAGCTAAGCATGATAGAAACAATTTCTAAGTTAAAGAAAGTAAGAAAAACTTACAAAAATCTAAATTTTGGTGAAGGTTTCTTTGTTGTTCTTCAATTTTTGGACTCAACTCACTTTGTAATTAACTTTGGTAACTTGTTATTATGAAATAAAAAATTGAAACAAAACTTATATATTTTCCCTTGTCATAGCCGAAACTTAAAGAAAATAAAATATCAAGCATTTTCAATTTTTGTTTCAATTTAATTAATTGGAAAGTATTAGTTAACTTGTTCCATTTGATAACCATTACATTTAATGAAATGGAACAAATGTAACCAATCAACCTTAGCCATTTAAAATATAAATGATGACTTAAGATATTTATCTCTTTAATTAATTTAATCATATAATATTTATATAATTAAATAATTAAATACAAATATCTTAATACATTTATTATATTTACATTAAATAATCAAAATACATATATTAATCATTTATGTTAAATATCACAATTTGACATTTAATTAATGTGTATTTAATAAAATCAAATATTAAATACAAATAAACATTAATTAGGAAATAACCATTATGTCCGTTTTCATGTATTTTACGTTTAACCGTTAAACGACTTATAAATAATCAGTATTATTCATAAAAGTTATCGTAGTGCTCTACGAGTATATTCATTAATGATCTCTCTAGGTTCAGGCATATATGTCACAAAATCTAATTTCGTGTTCATAATCTACCCACCCGTAAATTATGACGAACACAGATAAACTCTCTGAACCATACATGCTGATGTCATCGCATACGTATAATCCATCTGTCACAGGTATCCGGATTATTCCAGAGATAGATATAAACTTCAAATCTCTATAGATATAATCACGTCGACGTTTCTATTAGCAATCTCTTAATAACACTTAGAACTAATTCTATATTGTACCACGAGCCCATGGATCTAACAGATTGCTAATTCTATATTGAATACATATGCTCTGTACACAGAAATGACGGAACCTTTCTTGATACAGACATGATATCCTGAGCATCAGTCCACACCCAACGAACATGCGAAGGTCTGATATAAATATATCGGTGACGTGACTGCCATTTAAGTGTGGAGGATAACTCATATATCCACAGTGGTATCTCAAGTCAAAAAATCATTATGCTCACTCAACCCGAGAAGATTCTTATTGACGTTGGTGTACCATCCATTAAGAATCTCCGATGAGTCGTTCAGTATTTATCCGCTATAAACACCGACACATCTATACGAGTCTCCAAGACTCATGGTTCATTGAGAAACCATTGGAATCCAAGATTCCAATAAACGACATGTATAAGTCTCAACGAGTTTACTTCACTGACCAAGTAGTGTAAACTTTGACCAGGAACTATCTAAGATTGACAACGTCATGATACAACTCAATTTTAGTTGTGACGCTTTTGTAACAGTATCATAACTAATCATTCTAAGGTCTGTTACGTCTTTACCATATAAAATGAGATGTTATATAATAGAAACTGTTTATTTTATTCATAATAAAATGTTACATTAGTATTTACAGGGAAATACATAATAAAATTGGCACTCTGAGCACCAACCCTAAGAAGACCAACCAGTATTGGAGTCATGTGACATATGCTCTAGTTGAGAAGATAAGTTTCTAGAAGACTAATGACGACTGTGGAAAAAAAACGGTTCTTGTTGGAAGTAGCCCATGTTAGCTGTCATAGGCCAGTGCAGTGACAGTGAAATATGTGGATCTGATTGGCCTATTTAAGGGTAGTTGTAGAGAGTTGTAATGGAAATGATGGCGAGACGACATGGGTTGATATCAAATGAGGTAGAGTAGTGATTTGGGAGCCTATAAAAAGGGGACGAAGTCTCAGATTCAAGGTTAGCAAATTTCACGTCTCACAACTTGTAAAAAATCTAAGAGCTTAAGAACTAGTGATAGAAAGAGAAAGTTGGTCAGTTACTTGACCAATTGAGTGAATTGTATCGGGCTTGTGTAAGACTCGAGATGTTATATCACTTTGTGAGTTTATTTCTTCCATTATAGCTCGGGTCGGTCTTGACCCCAGACAATAATAAAATACACCACATCTTTCTCCCTAGACGTAGGTTGGAGTCACTCTCCATCGAACTACGTAAACTCTGTGGTTTATTTTTCACTGAGTTTGTTTTGGTTCCAACTAACCAAACAAATTCACTACTGGGAGAGGTTTATTTAAGAGGTCAATTTCCTATATTGCTCAGAACAACCATAGCACGTTCAGCGATAGGACTTGTGTGGCGTTTGGCCCTGACCGGTGCTTTCACACACATATAACGCAAGCGCACGTATCGTTCAAGTAGTATAAAAAGTATCGATCTCACGAGGACTTAAAACCTTTTGTTATCAATTTACGAAGTTAAATGTTTACAAATATCTAATGATTGATTGTTTGATTGAGTAGTGACTTTAAAATTAAAACAAGTAAATAAAATTGATTGAAAGTAGATTGAAGAAAATTCAAATTTATAAAACTATCCAGGGTTGTGAATCCTTCCAATATCTTTTAAAAGATGAAGTGGTTATTTTACATTTGTGTAATATATTGGTTTATTAACCTGGAACACGAAATTATGTAAAAGCCTCTTCCGATGGTCAAATACAAATACCCAGTAAACCCAATTAATCATATTCCTAGTTAACCAAGTTATCTGAATTTATTAAGATTAAGTTCCAATTATGGCTACCCCCGCTCGACAGGTATATTCATATCATGTAAGGAAATCTATTAAAGGGTTATCTATCCTCAAGGAAGATCGTGGGCTATCAAGTCTAAGGTCTTAAACCTAAAATCTCTTTTCCAAGTTCATTTAAGTTTACCAGTTCAATTTTATTAATGGACAGTTAATAAAAACATTAGGATTAAGGCTCAACAAAAAAAAACATTTATATTACCCAAACTGTAATTTAACCCCTTATAAACGGTGATATTGGATTTCATCACAACCCAAGATAACTGGCTTAGTTACGACACATATTTACGGGTAGTAACAACTTAAATAAAATAAAAGATATAAAGTAAAATACTGAAAATAAAATGCTGAAAAGTAAATGCTGAAGGTAAATTACTGAAAAGTAAATGCTGAAAAGTAAATTGCTGAAAAGTAAATGCTGAAAAGTAAATTGTTGAAAAGTAAATGCTGAAAAGTAAATTGCTGAAAGGTAAATAAAGTAAAAGTACAATAAAAGAAAATGTTGAGGTAAAATGATCCACTTTTATTACTTCTATTTTAGATATCTCCATTAATATAATATATTAACTTTATATGATAATTATCAACCAGCCATATAGGCGGTATCCAGATTAAGTCAAATTAATAATTAATTACCAACCGACCAATCAGGCGGTATCTAGTTTAGTCAGGTTAAAACCAATTTAAATAATTATCAACCGACCAATATGGCGGTATTATCGTTAAGTCAGGTTTTAACTAGTTTATATATTATAATTAAGGGAGTTTAATCTAAATATTAGTAATAAAAGATACAATCTTGACTGAGATTAATTACTGAAAGCTGTAAATAAACAAACAGATACAATCTTCTTAGTATTCTTAGGAATTCCTTAGAAGAAAGTATGAATTTACAAATGAAATTGCTTGGTATTTACAGATAAAATTTTGCCTCCATCAAATCATCCACCAAATCTATTATTAATTGCTCCACTAAATGCTTATCATGTTTGGTGGTGATTTGATAATTTTTATTATTTATTTATTAATTTATTTTTTGCTTTGAAAATGACTTTAATAATTACACACAACACATTTCTGGATGGTTCATCAATTTCGGGCATGAAATCTTCAGAATTCGGAATTATTTTATTCTTCAAAGGTGTAGATCATTGAGTCTTCTTTAATCTGGAACTTGAATCCGCTCAATTTGATATCAGAGTAAAACGTTATGCCCAAAATACAACAGATGCGCAAAACTGGAATTTCCAAAACTGCACTTCGTTAAAACGCCCTTTCAAGTTTCCAATCTCCAAAATTAATATGTCAAGTTCAATATTTGCCCTTATTTGACCCATATTTCATCCTAAATGATTTCATTAAGTCCCAATATTATTTTATCTGCAAAATAAACTAAAACATATCAAAACATTCATCAAACCCGAGAAACTAACAAAATATTAAGTAAATGGGGCGGTAAATATTGATATATTTTCCACTCAGCAGGCCTCCCGAGGTTATCATAGCACGTATGATATGAAGAAAGTTTTGAGGTACTATGGTTGCCTCAGGTTTGCATAGCATTGTGAAAGATATTTCCCCAATGGCATTTGCCGCCCTTAGAGAGAGTTGGAGGTTTATAGTGCGGGCAGGGCTCACGGGCCTCCGTGTCATTTATGGCCTCGGGATATGCCTAGCAAGTGGATGGAGAATGCCTTTATGGCGCAGGCTTTTCCCTCTCATATCCGTAGGAGCATATCACGGGGAAGGCTAGAAGACCTCTATGGCGTTTGTAAACTCGAAGTCTGTCTAGCATGAGGAGGAAAACGCCATCGCCGTCCCCTGATCTGTAGCTTGGTTTGCTTGAGACATTTGGACTGTGAGGTTCAAAATTATTATTTTAGGTAACGTGGGACATGACGTTGCCTCATTATTTTTGGGTCAGTGCGGAGTGCGTGATACGTCAACCTGTTACACTTGTTGTTTTTATTTATGTTTTTGCGCAGCATAGTATGAGACATCATTACTAGTGCTTGTGAGGATGACCTGAGGTTGAAAATATTCCATCGATTTATTTCTGAGTTGAATGGCTCGGGGTTAGGTACGTCCCACTGATGTCTTATATTATGTAAGATTGGCACAAAAAGTGATCATTCTTTTATGACCAGATCTGTTGAATGGCTCGGGGTTGAGTACGTCCCACCGAGGCCATATATTATGTAAGATTGGTAGAATGAGAGATCATTCACGTGTCGCTGGATATGTTGAATAGTTCGGGGTTGGGTACGTCTCACCGAGGTCTTATGTTGTGTAAGATTGGCATAATGAGGGATCACTCCCATGTAGCCATATCTGTTAAATGGCTCGAGATTGGGTACTTCATACCAAGGTCATATGTTATGTAATATTGGCGTAAAGAGGGATCATTCCCTTGTGGCCAGATTTGTTGAATGGTTCGGGGTTGGGTACGTCCCACCCAGGCTTTATGTTATATAAGATTGGCATAAATTCCCTTTGTGGCCGGATTTATTGTATGGCTCAGGGTCAGATTCGTTCCACCGAGATCTTATTATACTTATTAGCATGAGGTTGGAGTTTCTCCATCATGGCATTGTTTGAATGACACAAAGATGAGACATTCCCTTATGGCCAAGTTTTTTGTATTGACTCGGGATTATATATGTCTCACTAAGGCCTTATAGTATGTAAAACTGGCACAATGAGGGGTCATTCCCTTGTGGCCAAGAGTTTATGTTATCTCGGGATCAGATTTGTTCCACTGAAGCCTCATTATATTGTAGAAGAGAGCGGGGTTTACCGCTATACCTATGATATTCGGTGAACATGACACTGTTGGGCTCGCAGCCCGTAGAGAGTACGGAGTAGCCCGCATGAGACTAAACCGGAGCATAAAGGAGTTGCCACCCAGTGTGAACTGGGAAAATATTTAAAGCCGCACTCACCCCTCGCAAGGGAAGACCTCAAACCATTGGGTTCGGAATGGTCCCTTACTTATGTCAGTATAATGGATGGGTTCACACAATGGTATAGCCAAGTCTTATGCAGTTCATGCAAGATAATTCAAATAAACACACATTTGCACATCCATAAATATTAATATAAATAATAAGAGCATGTTAAATTAAGAAATGCAAGGTGCGATAACAAACATTATAATAAACAATTCAAAAGTAGGAAAAACGTCAATAAATAAATGGTAAGCAAAAGAGGGGGTTAATCATGCATATATGAGTATTTCCTGAGTGGTACGTGGAGTTGTATCCTAAGTACAGACCGCACTACCGTCCATTCTGATTCGGCTACATAATTTACGTCTGGGTTTCCATCTGATATACCGCAAGAGATAATAGCACACATAAACATTAATGCAATGTAAATAACAAAATGATAAAATTAAGCATATGCAGATAATGAACAAATAAAATAAAGGCGAAGTAAAAAGATAAATACCAAACTAAATGCGAAATATAAAAATAACGATGAATAAATAAATACAAATAAAAATAAATAACGGAACATCAAAGAAAGATGTGACCAAAAATTTGGCCGTTTTTAATGTAGGACTTCGCATACCCGGCTGGACGTATTTCAGTCCAGCCAGACATGTCGTGTCCGGAACTATAAAATAAATATGGT
The DNA here is from genome assembly GCA_019454045.1 of Zanthoxylum bungeanum. Taxonomy (NCBI): domain Eukaryota; kingdom Viridiplantae; phylum Streptophyta; class Magnoliopsida; order Sapindales; family Rutaceae; genus Zanthoxylum; species Zanthoxylum bungeanum. The sequence continues at coordinate 27,340 of SKCR01027313.1, read as the reverse complement.
AAAGGGTGCCCTCAGGTCTTACCTTTTAAGTTGCTTCTCGGAAGCGCGTAAGGCCGTCGCCGGAATGATTAAAGCTTGCTATTTTTCTAGTTTGATAGTTCGCTGTTTCTGCTCACTGTTTTGTTATTTCTGCTCATTGTTTTTATTATTTTCGGGCTGCTATTTTGGTTGTTTAGTTGATGGCGAGATGCTTCGACCCTTGAGCTTTATTCCCGAACTATCTTTGGGCTTTATTCCCGAACTAAGTTGAGTTGATGGCGAGGTGTCGAGTGTGAGATGCTTCGATCTCTAGGCTTTATTCATGAACTGTGCTGAGTGATGGTGTCTTTGTCCACCTGTGTGACTTTTCGATCCACTGGGGAGTTTTTCCATGATGATGAGGTGTTTCGACCTCTCTGATTCATTCCCAAACTGTTGATAATGCGGCCATCGACCCTGGGATTCATTTCCAAACTGTTGATAATGTGGGTGGTGAGGCACTTCTCCCCCTGCTTGTCCTCATTCTCGAGGAGTTGTTCATCCTCATTCCTGAAGTTATTTTCCATTCCCGGAGTGTCATTCCCGGCTTGCTCATCCTCATTCTCGAGGAGTTGTTCATCCTCATTCCTGAGGTTATTCTTCATTCCCGGAGTGTCATTCCCGGCTTGCTCGTCCTCATTCCCGAGGAGTTACTCGTCCTCATTCCCGAGGTTGTTCTCCATTCTCAGAGTGCCATTCCCGGCTTGCTCGTCCTCATTCCCGAGGAGTTGCTCGTCCTAATTTCCGAGGTTGTTCTCCATTCCCGGAGTTCATCTCCATTCCTAGAGTTCTTCGTCACTTTTTTCTTTTTCTTCAAAGCCAGCGAACACAAAATAAAAATTGTGTGTATGTGATATGTAGGCATGTATCCATGGATGCATTTCCTATTCCGATGGGTCTTTTTTTGTCCTATTGGCTTGATGTTACCCTTGGTTAGGCATTCATTGCGCTCTTTGGTGCCATTTGCCTATAAAAGTGTTTAGTCGCCCTCTGGGCCTGCTTATAGTTTCCTTCTGTGAATTCTCCTCTGGTGATTGCTCAATTCTCTTTGGTCTCATGGCTCAAGGTCCCGTTGTGTCCCTTGTTCACGGGGTGGTAGACTGGTCGCCCCCAGACCTGGTTTAGTTTTCTGCTCTTCGCTACCCGCATCGGGTCAAAGTAGATTACGCCTTCTTGAAAGCGACCTCATCCTTTGGGATACTAAAAATCATGTCTTCTGATTCCCAGATTTTGATATATGCCCTCTCCCTGAAATTGGACTTCATTGTCCGTCACTATGTGATGTGGCATTTCGTATCGGGCTAAGAAATAGTCCCAATAGTTACACATATTATTGTCCTCAAAGAATGCCTAGTAGTGAAACCAGAGAGCCTTCAAAACACTCTATGGAACTCAAATCCAAGTCTTTGAATAAATCATCTAAGCCAGACTCACAGTATGTGTGTGCAAATGTTCATTTACAGCTTGGTTCCCAGGTAAGCTAACTCAATAATTTCGTTTCAAAAATTAGGATCGATGGGTCAAACCAACCTAGATATCTCAATTATGCTCTGCAATTGCTTTTTCAGTGCTCAATATGGTATGATTTTCTTTTTCTTTTCTTTTGTCTCTTTTATCTTTTTTTCTTTTTTTTTTGCAACACACATATGCTTTAAGGTAGCATTTCTCCTCACGGTGGTCCTAATACTCGCCCATGGGTAGCTTCACGCTTATCGGTTATAGGTGGTTTAATGTTTTTCTTTAGAGACTTTTCTTTTATTTTCAATCATACCACACATCATAACACAAGCAAATCGGGATAGACATCTAAGCAAATGGTCATTCATCGACCTGCAATTTCTTCAACTAGTCACTTTGCCAACTACTCAGGTTTTCACTGTTAAAACCTATAATTAAGTGCTTACGAGTCTAACATATATCAACTACTCAAAGTATCAGATAAAAGTACATCAAGAACTTATTGTTTCTAAGATTTCACCCTAAAGCAAACAATTTCATCATTTGACTTATGCATAACTATTAAGGACTGAAAACAAATATATTTTTTCTAGCTGAAGGCCCCCCAATGGTCTTTTTATTCTTGCTGTAAAATTTTATGTTCTCATTGTACGGGGTACTGTCAGACTGGCCGTAACGTTGGTCAAAGTTTGTAGCTGCTCGGTAATTTTGGTGATATTGGTCTCCAATTGATCCATGCGAGAACCTTCACTGTCTGACGCATTCATGCTTGCTAACCACTTCTTAACAAGTCTTTCTTCTTCTCTAACCCAACGGATGTCTATGATGGCTTTTAGACAAATGGGTTAACATGATGCATGTATGCGTGCGATGCATGAGATGCATATGGTTAACAAAACATCATATATCCTTCCGACATTATTCCTCCCACAGTCGTGGTAAGTCCATTTATGTCCTAGGTATGGCTTATTTTATGCACCAATGTCGGGTACACAAAATCGTTCTCTCATATGCTACAAGGGTGAACCTTGGCTACCTCAGTCCCTTTCCATCGGTAAAAGACAAAGACCGCATATTTACAATATTGACTAAGCCTATTATGGAGATCGCGCCATTGTCTAGAAACAATGAATTGGGCCCTCAGTAATCACGGTTGTGGGGATGGACTTGGAGATATCCAAAAGTATACAAATATGCCATAACAAGACGTACCCTTCCTGGATGAAAGCCAGTGAGGATATCGGACTCATGCGTTTGGCATATTCGGATCATGTTTGGACCTTCTAATCCCATCAAGGTTTTCATACAAGTTGGCCCGTTATCATTTTAAAGCGTTCAATCAGATTATCACGAGGTGTAAACTTATCCCAGTTGAAAAGACCCAACATGTTTACACTTTTACGATAAGGTGGCTAAACAACTTCAAATGATAGGGGGGCTAAACACAAGGTGGCACATTGTCATTTTGAAAATTTTTGGCCCAATCATCATAAGATACAAGCTCGTCCCAGTTTAAGTGGCCCAATAAGTTCGTATTCTATGACGAGAGGTCCAAATGGATCCAAATGATAATGGTCCCAAACACAAGCATAGGGTTAGCTTCTATAGGAAATATAACTATGGTTCATGTGTGGGCTTATAAGGGTATGGATAAAGGCTCCTGCCGGTGAATGGTTGCTCACAACTAGGTCTCCCCACTCAAGGGTTCGAGAGACCAAGTGAGCGCGTCTTTTTTATATCTTAGGGTACGTGCCAACGAGTGATGGTCATCACATAACGATCCGCCGCCTTGAGTGAAAGCGGCTTCACTATACATGACGACATCGGGGTAAAAATGGTATGCAAAATATATGAGACTTGGGTAACCAAAGCCAAAGCCACGGACACTACAATGCATTATTTCGGGGCTGATTCTATATCCCCAGTGGAGTCGCCATCTGTAGGAGCGAAGCGGGTTTACCGTTATGCCTATGATATTCGACGACCATGATATTGTTAGGCTCGCACCCGTAAAGAGTACGGAGTAGCCCGCGGAGGACTAAACCGGAGAATAAATGAGTCGCCACCCAATGTGAACTGGGAAAAGATTAAGGCTGCACTCACCCCTCGCAAGGGAAGACCTCAAACCGTTGGGTTCAGAATGGTCTCTTACTTATGCCAGTATAAAAGACGGGTTCACACAATGGTATAGCCAAGTCTTATGCAGTTCATGCAAGATAATTCAAATAAACACATATTTGCACACCCATAAACATTAATAGAAATAATAAGAGCATGTTAAATTAAGAAATGCAAGGTGCGATAACAAATAGCATAATAAATAATTCAAAAGCGGGAAAAGCGTCAATAAATAAATGGTAAGCAAAAGAGTGGGTTAATCATGCATATATGAGTATTTCCCGAGTGGTACGTGGAGTTGTATCCCAAGTATAGACCGCATTACCGTCCATTCGAATTCGGCTACAGAATTTACGTCTGGGTTTCCATCCAATATACCGCAAGGGATAATAGCACACATAGACATTAATGCAATGTAAATAACAAAATGATTAAATTAAGCATATGCAGATAATGAACAAATAAAATAAAGGCAAAGTAAAAAGATAAATACCAAACTAAATGCGAAATATTAAAATAACGATGAATAAATAAATAACAAACAAAAATAAATAATTGAACATCAAAGAAAGATGTGACCAGAAATTGGCCGTTTTTAATGTAGGACTTCACATACCCGGCTGGACGTATTTCAGTCCAGCCAGGCATGTCGTGTCCGAAACTATAAAATAAATATGGTAAAGGGTTCCCTCAGGTCTTACCTTTTAAGTTGCTTCTCGGAAGCGCGTTAGGCCGTCGCCGGAAGGATTAAAGCTTGTTGTTTTTCTGGTTTGCTGGTTCGCTGTTTCTGCTCGTTATTTTGCTTTTTTGCTCAATGTTTTTGTTATTTTGAGCTGCTTTTGCTTGTTTTTTAGGCTGTTTTTTTTGGTTATTTTGGGCTGGTTTTGGGATTGATTTTCGGTAGTTTAGAGGGGTTGTTTGTGCGTTGTTTGCTTCTGGTTTTGGGGGTTGTTTGTGCGTTGATGAGCTGCTAGTTTGGGATTGGTTTCGGGCGTTGTTTGCTTCTGGTTTTGGGGGTTGTTTTTGCGTTGTTTTATTCGGTTGTAGGGGCTGATTTGTTGTTTAGTGTTTGGTTATTTCGGTTTTAGGTGGTTTTTGTTAGTTAGTGTTTGTTGTTCATGGTTTGGGTGGCTTTAGTTTGTGTTATTCACGCCTTTGGGGGGATTTTGTTGGTGTTTGTGTTTGTTGCTTATTTGTTCACTGGTTGAAGGGTTGCTTTGGTCGGTGGTGGGCTGATTTGTTGCTGGAGTTCACGTCCAAGAGAAAAAGATGAAGAGAAGCTTTGGTTTTTTGTGTGTTGTTGTCGTTTGAAGAGAAAGAAAGTCCCTAGGTTTTTTTGATGTGTTTGTCATTCCAGAGCCCCCCCTTCAAGTTTGGTAATGGCCTCTTTTTATAATGCCAATGATCTCCTAATCATGGAAATAAATCATGTTGATATGAGGATTTTTTATTTTGGAAAGAATCTTTATGAATTTTGGTGAATGTGAGATTTCAAATCTTATTATTGGAAAATGATTTAAGGGGATTTTAACATGTGTTTTGCATGAGATTTTTTATTTGGGAAGGCTGGGCGTGTGTGGCTTGTATGGCACGAATTGAATGGGTTTTGAGCCGAGCCTAAGGTTTAAAACAGAAACTGACTGAGCGTATCTGAGGCTGGCTAGTGAGTCTGAATCCAATGAGGTGATAATTTTGGAGTTTTCCCTTCCGGCATTTGTTTCCCGCGACTTCCACAACTTTTCAGGTAGTGCCTCCATACAAGGCTCATCATTGGGATTCATGCAAAAATGAAGTGCCTACATATATCTATTGGGATGAGGTCAAAGTTTCTCCCTCATAATCTAACTGAAACAAGCAGCATAAAGAATGTTGGGATCCATCGGGATCAACATAGCAGACAACATAGGGAAGTTCCCCCCAGGTAATCGGTGATAAACACACACGTTACGCAAGCGCATGTATCGCTCAAGTAGTATAAAATGTATCGATCTCACGATGACTTAATTTCTGCTGTTTTTATTAATTATTGATATTATTTATTTACAGGTATCTAATTAAAGGGAGAAAGAAATGATTGCTTGATTGATTGGTTGAATGTGGATTTGCTAAATAAATAAATAAATAAAAACACAAAAGAAAATACTAAGGAAAATAAACAAAAGAAACAAATATCTAGGGTTGTGATTCCACGTAATATTATTCTAATGATGATTGATTCTTTTATATATGTGTAATAAATCAGTTTGCTAACCTGGAACAAGAAAATATGCAAAGTCTCTTTCGATGGTTAGATGCAAATACCCAGTATAACCAATTAATCATATGTCTATGTTAACCAAGTTACTTGATTTATTAAATTCAAGTTCCAATTGTGGCTACCCCCACCCGACATGTATATGTCTATCTTGGAAGGAAATCTACCTAAGGGTCATCATGCCCTAAGGTGAGATCGTGAGTTATTGAATCTAATGCTGAAACCTAAAATCCATTTTCCAATTTCATTTTAAGTTACCCCATCAATCTTATTAATGGCCAGTTAAAAAGAAGCATTAAGCTTAAGATTCAATAAACAAACCAAAAAATAAACATAATATAATTAAATCAATTATTAAACTCATGAATATTGTGTTTCATCACTTCCCTAGAATAAAAATAAAATATTGGGGGTTAGGGGATCCATCTTTAATATTTCAAATATAGAAATATCACTTTATTATAATATAGAAATTTTCAGTGTTATCCAATTAAGTCAAACCAGCCATAAAAGCGGTGTTATTATTTGTCCATAAACCAGCCATATATGCGGTAATTATCTGTCACCTAAAGACCGACCATATAGGCGGTGTCACATTATGTCAAATAAATAAAACCAGCCATTAAGGCGGTATCAACTTTAATCAATATTATTAAATTACAATTTCCATATTATAAATTAAGTGAGATTAATCTATTTATCATATTAAATGTTTCACCCTTCCCCCAGCTGAAATTAACTACTAACATAAAAGAAAGTAAAAACACACAAACTATTATTACAACTAAAAATAAAAATACATTACAAAACTACTAAATAAAACACACAAGATACAATCCTTAATTCTTATTCAAGAAAACCAATGAAAGTATGAAATTTACAAATAAAATGGCTTTGTATTTATAGACAAAATTTTACCTCCATCAATTTCTCCACAAATTTCTCCACCAATTTTTCCACAAAACATGGCACAAAATATGGCACCAAATCCTGTTTGGTGGAAGTTTGACAATTTTCATTTATTTTTTTTATTTTTTGTTTTTAAGAAAACAAAATGAAAAATGAAAATAAAAATAAAAAATAAAAATAAAAGTGGAGAAAGCAGGGTAAATTATGACTAGCATGACCTACTAGCAAATGACTTTACAAGAGATTATATAAAATAATAACTATTGAGTGATTTTAAGTCAATGGTAGATGATTTTGTTTTTATTGAAGTTCATTTAATCCTCATATTATCTTAATATTAATTTATACCCTAAACTTGATAAAATAAAAAAAAGATTCTACTTACTTGTCAAGAGAGATTAATGAGCATCATATCTAGTAGTGTACATGAGAATTTATAAAAGGGAAATGCTTACTGCACTCGTTAAGGATCCATTTTAGTAAAGTTTTCATGAGAAAAATGAAAAAGTAATTAAAATTTTAACAATTTTTTGCATTTTCCATAAAAATTATGTGAAAACTTTCCAAAAATAGATTTTTAATGAGTGTTCTTAAGGCACTCGTTAGCCTGACCCTTTATAAAATATAATATATGGTATGACCTTGCCTAATTAGATTAATTTTGCATAATTTGTAATTAATGACCATGGATTTGAGGGTTGTGCCGACACTTACCCATGTTCATGGCCATTGTCTCTTGAAACTTATTATCATTTTGACAACCGTCAAATTGCATCCACCAATAAATAATGGCTTTTTCTTCGAACTAATGAAAATACTACACGCTTGCTTCATGAAAGGGAATATTATCAATTTTTTTTAATTGATGGATAGTGTAAGTAAATTGTGTAAATATCGTTTTTCATGAAAAATTTGAAAATTATTTATTTTTAAATTATTCATTTTCTACCTTTTATCGACACTATTAGTCCAAATTAACAGATTCAATCAAAAATAATATTTAAGAGAAATTTTTCCTTACCTATTTTAAATTTCTCGTGAAAAACAATACTTATATATTCATATGGGGAAAATGATAATTTCCCTCGGAAAATGAAGCAAAACTATAGTTTAATTTAATTTTGTAAAGAATATCACAATATGTGTGAGTTTGAAAAGTTAGTAGTAATATTTTTGTTTGAAATCGTTGAAAATCTCACCGCCAAACCACTCATTTCGGGTTTAAGCGGAGCAGGTAAAATCTCTAGTTGTCTTAAACTCTTACAAGAAACGCACTTCATAGATTCGAACCCAGAATCTCAATGTGAGATTCTGAACCTTACACCACCAAGCAACACCCATTGGGGTTTACTAGTAACATATGTTAACCAATATGCAAACTTCTTCTATAAGCGGCTTATGTAAGCGATGTTAGAATTATTAAATTTTTTTAATTACCAATTGAACCAATTAATACTTACGAAACGAAGATTAATTCAAGCTTGTAGGTTATTTTAATAAAGATATAGTCATTAATGATACTTTAAACTCGAATTTAAAAAATAAATGAATAGTTAATTTTGCTTTTATGATTTCATTAGGAAAATGTATCTATCAATTAGGTCCATAATTAAAGTAATACCCTATTTTCAAATACTTATTTTGTCGGTCATTGATGATTCTTTGTATTTTCAAGAATAAATTCATGAAATACATTGAAAAATTATATTTATTTTTGCAACAAAAAAAATGGAATCAAGTTGTTATTATACCATGGTCCATATTTCTTTTAGGTTCGTTCGTTTGATATACCTCTTCAATAGAACTTTTATTAATAGAGTTTTTAGAAAATTTTGATTAAAAATTTTAAGTATTGGTTGTGAATGAGAGTTTTATTAAAAAATATTATAAAATTACTATATTGGATAAGATTTTTAAAATTGTGTTACGAAAATGAAATAATATTGCAAATTAAATAAGGGTATTTATAGATAATTTAATCTATTAAAAAAAAATTAAACTCTACTCTCAAAAGCCTAAATTTGAGCTTTTACTAATATAGAGAAAATAAATTTTTAAATCCTCAAAAACTTAATTATAAATGCAACCAAATACCAACAAAATTTTGAAAATAAGTTTTTGCGATTGAGGACAGTTATCGACCTCTACTATAATGTGAACTATAGACTCAAGTCTCATAAAAGGTTTAATGTATAACAAAAGGCAATAACTTTATATAAAGTGACAAACATTTTTTTAGGGTTCCAATAATTGTGTGTTATTCAACTCAACTACCATTTTTTTTTCTTAAATGGGGACCAAAACCACCATCCTAGCAAAAAAAAAAAAAAAAAAAAAAAAAAAAAAAACTTCTTTATTGTACATTTTCGTGCTATATGTAATAAAAAGAATTGTAAAGAATGATATAAAATAAAAAATCCACTCAAAGATTTAACTCATAAAAAGAGGGAAAAATGCTAGTTGCACTTCTTCTATCAATTTCTCTTTGTGCGTAATAGTAAAAAATAATTCTAAAAAAATCAAAATTTATTTTTTTTAAATTTGTTATTTAGACGTACGACTTTTAAAAATTCGGTGTCACTCATGATGGTGTAGGGTTCAGGATCTGATCTTGAGCCTGTGTTGACAATCTATGAAATGCGTTTCCTGTAAGAGTTGTGGGACAGCCGAATATAATTTTACTTGCCCGCTTAAGCATGTAGTTTGACGGCCGACCCAGAATTTCCAACGATTCTAAGAAGAAAAAAAACTAAAATTCAGTATCGAGAAAATACTCATGCTTTACAGTAGCTTGTAAAAAGAATTTAAATAACTCTATACAATTTTTAGCTAATAGGCACAATATTTTAATGTCCTAAACTCTAAATGTTACATGAAAAGTGATACGTACCTATATAAAGTGCTCCTATTAGTTGAATTCTATGGTCCCCTCCCCTACATTCTTCCAATTTATGATCAATATCGGGCCTTTTCATCTTTAAGTTACCTAAGGGCTATAATATCATATATACTGTTGATGGTGTTTTCTAAGCATTACGGTATTCACAGTATTTGAGCCAGCACGACAAGGGCACAGGGGTAATTTCCATTCTCTGGTTGACTTCATGGTCAAACCGACCACTTCATGGTCAAACCGACCACTTCATGGTCAAACCGACCACTTCATGGTCAGACCGACCACATTATGGAAGACCGACCACTTTGGTACAGATGACTAAGCATTACAGAGGACGGCAAAGACACTCTCAGCATAGAAGGATCGCCATGACCGACCTCATCAAAACCGACCAGACAGCAAGGCACGTTCAAGACAACAGCACCCATTCTTTATGGATAAGATAAGAAAGATATCCTGCTCTCGCAGGAAAATGAATCAGAGTCCGAAAGGGAAACGGAAGAAGAAGGCATTATCGGATCAGGAAACCATGAAAGAGAGAAGACTAAGTGCAATAGGATTTCTTATAGGATCGGATCCTGTATTATTATAAATAGAAGGGTAGAGCATGTGTAAAAGGACATCTAAAAATCATCACAAGAGTGAAAGATTCGAATTGTAAAGTTCCAATCTGTAAGAGCGAAAGAGAGGCCTGAGAAGTATTGAGAGTAATAAAGAGCACCACCCTGTTCTTTCCCGTGGACGTAGGTCGGATCCCCAAAATCCACCGAACCACGTTAAGTCACCTTGTCTGATTGGCGTATTTTCTTGTTTTCCGCTAAATTTGCTTTTGGTCCCCCATAACCAAACAAATTCACAGTTGAAGGAGGATTCCCTCGGAGGTGATATTCCCATATTACCCTGAGACCAAAATCCACCGTCAACAGTTGGCGCCGTCTGTGGGGAACTTCAAAAAGCAGTTCACGTGATAAGACGAATGGCGGAAGACGGAGATCACCAACCAGGAGGTCCGGCAATAGACTGGATGAGAAGAATGGAAGATAACATGAGAACTGTGATGGAACGACTAGAAAGAATGGGAGGAGCGGACAACGAGAAACCAGAAACCAGGGCCGACCAGAAGAGAAAAGAAAGGGAAAAAAGGAAAAGAATAGCAGATGTAAGCGAGGACGAGGAACCTAGAAGAAGAGGCCCTTATGGGGTAAGATCAGAAGTGGTAGGAAGAGAACCGCGATCAGAAGGCACATGGGAAGAAGAGGAGGAACAAACACCCGATCCCTCCTCCGACAGTTTTTACAACTCCAAAAGAGAAGATAGAAAGTACGACGAAGACATGCAGGAGACCTCCGAGCTCATGGAACGCCATACCCGGAACAACAGACGAACAGAAGGACACCGAAGGCGACACGGGGGACAGCCCATGGAATAAAATCTTGGTTAAGAAAAGAAATGACCAGATGGGGAGAAGGCCTCAAGGTCGGCGCGGGAAACACCGGAGGCGAGGAAGAAGAAGGTCTCCCCTTGCAGAAGAGATAAAAACAGCACAGTTCCCAAAACGGTTTAACATGCCGACCATAGCGCCATACAAAGGCCATTCCGACCCAAAGTCCCACATTGAGAATTTTGTCCTCCTAATGGAAGTACAGGGGGTAACGGGCGACACCGTATGCAAAGTATTTCCCTTAACTTTGGGTGGACCTGCCCTCCTATGGTATAGAAGTCTGGCCCCGGGGAGCATCCAGAGCTTCTCCCAGCTAAAGAAATCGTTCATCCGACACTTCAAAGGAGCCTGCACCCCTAAAAAGACAATAGGAGAATTAAGGCTCATAAAACAGGGAGACGACGAAACACTAAGAAGCTTCATTGAAAGATACCACAACGCCGTACTCGAGGTCGGAGGATACGAATCCCAAGAGGCCCTGGAAAGTCTGAAAGGAGCCCTAAGGGTCGGGAAACTCTGGACCCACCTGAGAATCCATGAAAACACGGACTACGCTACCGCACTGGAGATAGCCAGGAAGTACGTCCTGCTAGAAAGCGAAGAAAAAGTATCCCGGAGGGGGACGACCACCGAGAAAGGTTGATAAGGAGGGAAGACCACCGGCGTCCGGAGAGAGAATTCCGAAAGTTCAACCCAAGACCCAAGGAATTCAAGCCGATGGCACAGAAGGACCAAGGAAAGAGACCCACAACTCAGGTAAACCACGTGGTTCGAGAGGAGACATATATCCCTTTGAGCAAGCCACCAGGAGAAATCATCATGGAAATACGGGAGAAAGGTCTCTTAATAGAACCAGACCTCAGGAGGTTTCCCCCAGACAGAAAAAACAAAAGGTCCTACTGCCTACATCACAACCTAAAAGGGCACACAACCGATGAGTGCAAGGATCTACGGGAACAGATGGAGGACCTAGCCCGGAACGGGTATCTGAACAATTACATCGACCACGAAACCATGGCCGCCAGACAAAGGGCAAGGAATCGAGGGATAAACGTCATCGCAGGAGGGGCAACGCTGGCCGGAGACTCCAATCGGTCAAGAAAGAATTACAGCCGAGCACGGGGGACGGAGGTGCTAAAAACAGAAAAAATCCCAAACTCCCAAGGGAATCGGTCAACACCCATTATGTTCACCGATGAGGACGCTCAGGGGGTAAGTTTCCCCCACGATGACGCACTGATAATAAAAGCAACAATCGGCGGCACAGAAGTAGACCGAATCCTGGTGGATCCTGGGAGCGCGGTAGACATAATTTCCAAAGAGACATTGGAGGACCTGGGAGTAGAATGCACAGCCCTCACCAAAGACAGCACCCCCCTGTACGGATTCGGGGGTTCAACGGTCATCCCCCTGGGAAAGATTCAGTTAGCAGTAACGATCGGGACTGCCCCCAAAACACGAACAGTCATGATAAACTTCACCGCGGTAGACTGCATGGGCAGTTACCAAGTCATTGTCGGCCGACCCTTCATGATGAAAACCAAGGCCGCAATGTCGTGTCATTACTTGAAATTGAAGTTCCCCACACGGGAAGGGATCGGAATCGTGTGCGGGAGCCAGAAAAAAGCCCGCAGCTGCTTCGCCACTTTCTCACGAGAAACCCTCTGCGTGGAAAGAGGCATCAAAAGAGACAGAGAGACGAGGATGATGAAAATACCAGGAAAAACCCTGCTCCTCGGCCCGACAAAGCTGCACGGCTCGGATCAGCCGAAGAGTTGGAAGAAATCAAATTATTCGGGCCAGAGAAGAACATAAAAATAGGAGGAAGTCTAGACAAAGCCCTAAGAAAAGACTTGTTGGAATGCCTGCAAAAGTACCCCGACGTTTTTGCATGGGGACACGATGACATGCCCGGAATCGACCCAAAATTCATAAGCCATCGCTTAGCGGTGAACCCATTACATAAGCCAGTAAAACAGAAGAGGAGAATATTCAACCAGGAGCGATGCGGAGCAATATCAACCGAGGTGGAAAATTGCTGAAAGCCGGCTTTATCCGAGAAGTAAAATACCCAGAATGGGTGTCCAATGTGGTACTGGTGAAAAAGTCTAACGGGAAGTGGAGAATGTGCGTAGATTTCACCGACCTCAACAAAGCATGTCCAAAAGACAGCTTTCCCCTCCCAAATATAGACCAACTGGTAGATACCACCGCTTGCCAAGGGCTGCTAAGCTTCATGGACGCCTTCTCAGGATACAATCAAGTCAAGATGCACCCTGCAGATGAGGAGAAGACCACCTTTATTACTGACCAAGGGCTATACTGCTATAAAGTAATGCCTTTTGGATTAAAAAACGCAGGGGCAACCTTCCAAAGACTGGTGAACAAAGTTTTCAAACCGCTCATCGGCACGACCATGCTGGTATATGTCGACGACATGATAACAATGTCAGAGGACCAAGAGACCATATAGCCGACCTGAAGAAAACTTTCGAACTCCTGAGGAAGCACAATTTAAAGCTCAATCCAGAGAAGTGCACATTCGGGGTAGCCTCGGGAAAATTCCTAGGCTACATGGTAAGTTCACGAGGCATTGAAGCAAACCCGCAAAAGATACAGGCCGTGCTAGACCTGAAGTCTCCCCGGACAGTTAAGGAAGTGCAAAGCCTTACGGGAAGAATCGCCGCACTCAACCGGTTCATCTCACGAGCAACCGACAAGTGTCATCATTTCTTCAAAGTCATCAAGAAAACTCAAAAAGGGGTCGACTGGACACCCGAGTGCGAAGAAGCCTTCCAGCACCTAAAAATACCTGGCGCAGCCCCCTCTCCTAGCCAAACCCCTCCCAGGGGAGACACTATATCTATACCTGGCCGTCTCGAAGCACGCAGTGAGCTCGGCACTAGTACAAGAGACCGACCACGTCCAGAAACCAGTTTACTACGTCAGTAAAGCCCTGCTGGACGCAGAAACTCGATACCCCGTGCACGAACTCGTCGCCCTATCACTGGTCACCACGGCTCGGAAATTACGACCCTACTTTCAAGCCCATCCGATCAAAGTATACACGGATTTTCCCCTGAGACAAATCTTGCAGAAACCAGAGGCCTCAGGGAGGCTGATGAAGTGGTCAGTGGAAATAAGCGAGCATGACATCTCCTACCTCCCAAGAACAGCAATAAAAGGGCAGGCCTTAGCAGACTTCATAGCAGAGCTCACAGAACCACAGGTCTTAGCCGTAGAAGAAGACAAATGGGAAATGTCTGTAGACGGGTCCGCGAGCTCGCACGGCTACGGAGCGGGGATAGCACTAAAAAGTGAAAAGGGAGAAGAAATACTGCTCGCCCTCAAATTCGCCTTCAAAACCACGAACAATGAAGCAGAGTACGAAGCGATACTGGCCGGACTAAGACTATGCACAGTAGTAGGAGTCCGCAATGTAGTAATCAGAAGTGATTCTCAGCTAGCAATACAACAGCTGAAAGGAGACTTTCAAGCCAGAGAACCAGCCATGGTAGCTTACTTAGCCGAAGTAAAAAAATGGGTGGAGAAGGTAGGAAATGTACTCTTCAAACAAGTCGGACGAGAAGACAACTGCGAAGCAGATTCCCTGGCCAGACTTGCCTCTTCAATGAAGGCAGAAAACCCCAGATTAATCCCCCTTATATACCTCCAAGAAAGGAGCATAGGGGCGACCGAGGTGGATGTACTAGAAGAAGAAGGCAAAGATTCATGGATGCAACCGATCAGGAGGTACCTGGAAACAGGAGAAACCCCTAAAGATAAGAAGGAGGCCAGGAAGCTGAAGTTCAAAGTACCAAGTTTTCCCTAATTGGAGGAGTACTCTACCGGAGAGGATACACCGTACCCCTCCTAAGATGCTTAGCACCAGAAGAAGGAGACTACGTGCTCAGGGAGATTCACGCAGGCATCTGCGGAAGCCACGCCGGGGGGAAGATCGATCGCCTTCAAAGCCCTAAGACAAGGATTTTACTGGCCAACCATGCACGAGGATGGCATGAAGATAGCACGGAAATGCGAGGGATGCCAAAAGAATGCCAACCTCCACCATCAGCCAGCAGAACAGCTGACCACCATATCCAGCCCCTGGCCCTTCGCCCAGTGGGGGCTAGACATTATAGGGCCGATGCCGAAAGGACGAGGTCAGGCGAAATATGCAATCGTGGCCATAGACTACTTTACCAAATGGGTGGAAGCAGAACCATTGTCCATCATCTCGGAAAAGAAAGCCACGGAGTTCCTTAAGAGAAATATAATTTGCCGGTTCGGAGTCCCCCAGGCAATCATCACCGACAACGGAAAACAATTTGACAGCAGGGGATTCAGAAAACTCTGCGAAGACCTCCAGATAACCTTAAAATTCGCCTCGCCAGCCCATCCCAAGTCGAACGGGCAGGTTGAAGCCACCAACAAAACCATCAAGTCAAACCTGAAAGCTAGGCTCGGATCGAGCAAAAGCCTATGGGTCGAGGAACTACCAGAGGTACTGTGGGCACACCGAACGACCTTCAAGGACTCAACAGGAGAGACACCCTTCTCCCTATCATACGGATGTGAGGCCGTCATCCCAGCAGAGATCGGAATATCAACCCACCGGGTCCGCCACTTTGAAAGCGAACAGAACGAAGAACTCATCAAAAATCACCTCGATCTGGTCGGTCGAAGAAAGAAGGGAACGGTCAGCAATAAGAGCGGCCATCTATCAACAGAGAATGGCCCGATTCTATAATAAGAGAGTTCGGACCCGCTCCTTCCTACCAGGTGATCTAGTGCTAAGAAGAGTGACCATGAACACCCGACGACCTGAAGAGGGCTCGTTAGGCGCCAAATGGGAAGGACCTTACAAGATCGCTGAGATAGTAAGACCTGGGGCCTACATCCTGGAGCAACTGAACGGCAAGAGATTGAAAAAGCCATGGAACACCGAGATGTTAAGAAAGTACTTCCCATAAAATCAACTTTGCTCTTTTTCTTTTTTTCTTCTGTGCAGAAGCTAAAACGCCAGAAGTGCTGTTGTAAAAGGGGCGGTCCGCCCCCAAACATGAATAAAATTTTTTTTTCGGATGGATTTCACCCGCTGAGGCCGCTTATTTACACAGCTCGGGGTCGGGCGATGTCCCACCGAGTCTGTCCTTGGACTGGGGACGTAACATTCCCCCAGGGCCAAGTGATTGAAACAGCTCGGGGTCGGGCGATGTCCCACCGAGTCTGTCCTTGGACTGGGGACGTAACATTCCCCCAGGGCCAAGTGATTGAAACAGCTCGGGGTCGGGCGATGTCCCACCGAGTCTGTCCTTGGACTGGGGACGTAACATTCCCCCAGGGCCAAGTGATTGAAACAGCTCGGGGTCGGGCGATGTCCCACCGAGTCTGTCCTTGGACTGGGGACGTAACATTCCCCCAGGGCCAAGTGATTGAAACAGCTCGGGGTCGGGCGATGTCCCACCGAGTCTGTCTTTGGACTGGGGACGTAACATTCCCCCAGGGCCAAGTGATTGAAACAGCTCGGGGTCGGGCGATGTCCCACCGAGTCTGTCCTTGGACTGGGGACGTAACATTCCCCCAGGGCCAAGTGATTGAAACAGCTCGGGGTCGGGCGATGTCCCACCGAGTCTGTCCTTGGACTGGGGACGTAACATTCCCCCAGGGCCAAGTGATTGAAACAGCTCGGGTCGGGCGATGTCCCACCGAGTCTGTCTTTGGACTGGGGACGTAACATTCCCCCAGGGCCAAGTGATTAAAACAGCTCGGGGTCGGGCGATGTCCCACCGAGTCTGTCTTGGACTGGGGACGTAACATTCCCCCAGGGCCAAGTGATTGAAACAGCTCGGGGTCGGGCGATGTCCCACCGAGTCTGTCCTTGGACTGGGGACGTAACATTCCCCCAGGGCCAAGTGATTGAAACAGCTCGGGGTCGGGCGATGTCCCACCGAGTCTGTTGGACTGGGGACGTAACATTCCCCAGGGCCAAGTGATTGAAACAGCTCGGGGTCGGGCGATGTCCCACCGAGTCTGTCTTTGGACTGGGGACGTAACATTCCCCCAGGGCCAAGTGATTGAAACAGCTCGGGGTCGGGCGATGTCCCACCGAGTCTGTCTTTGGACTGGGGACGTAACATTCCCCCAGGGCCAAGTGATTGAAACAGCTCGGGGTCGGGCGATGTCCCACCGAGTCTGTCTTTGGACTGGGGACGTAACATTCCCCCAGGGCCAAGTGATTGAAACAGCTCGGGGTCGGGCGATGTCCCACCGAGTCTGTCTTTGGACTGGGGACGTAACATTCCCCCAGTGCCAAGTGATTGACACAGCTCGGGGTCGGGCAATGACCACCGAGTCTGCCTTTGGACTGGGGACGAAACATTCCCCCAGGATCACCCTTCTCAGCTCGGGGTCAGGATACGAATCAAACACTCTGACCGGGGAGGTAACATTCCCCCAGAACTCCAATCAATCGTTCAGCTCAGAGACAAGTTCGCCCCACCGAAGCAGCTCTGCGAACCGGGGACATAACATTCCCCCAGGTTCAAATGCCTTACTCTTCCCGGGGTCAATCCAGACCCCTCTAACTCATGCTAACCCCTGATGGGCTTTAAAAATTGCAAAGATGACAAGGAGCATAAAAGGAGAAGAAAAAGAAGGAAAGGATAGATAGATATAAATGCTTGAATGTATACGAATACAAGATTGTAATGCTATTACAAAAAATTTTCAAGTGTACATAGGGCCCCGGTAGGGTTACCCTTTCTCATTCATCCCGCGCAGGGGCAAGGTTTTCTTCCTCAGCTGGTTCAAAAGGCGGAAGGGGCGGCTCGGCATCAGGAGGAGGAGCTGCGACCTCGGCATCAGGAGGAGGAGCTGCGACCTCGGCATCAGGAGGAGGGATCTCAAGGCAGTCCTCGTCCGCGGCAGGAACCTCCGATCCTTCTTCAGGAGGAACCTCGGGAGCTGGAACGACCGAGATGGGGGCGGGATCCATCACCTCCTCAGGTGGAGGAGGGATCCACTTTCGAAACTCGTCCTCGGAAATGTCCCCCTTGCAGTAACTGATGGCCGCGTAGATAGGGTCCATATTCAGGCTCGGCAACACCATCGGTATCATCTCGGCACAATCGCCAACTCCCTCGAGACGGATGGCCTCCTTCTCAGCCTCAAGATCAGCTTCTCTCTTTTCCAGCTCGATCTCTCTCTCCTCAAGATCGATCTCCCTCTCCTCGAGCTCAGTTTTCTTCCTCTCAAGACTGTCCCGGGCCCGAGCAACCTCCTCATCTTTGCTCTTCAATTTGGCCTCAACCTTGGCCACCTTCCCCCTCAAGACCCCAATTTCGGATTGGGCAGCCTTCAGGTCCTCCCGGATACTATCAGCAAGTCTCCTTTCTACCACGGCAGCTGCTTTGAGAGCCTTGTTCGTTTTGAAATTCTCAACAGCGGCCGCCTCGTGATTCTTGATCTCCTCTTCCCGATCAGCCAATTTTGCCTCCACCTCGGAGAGACGATTTTGGAGCCTCTGGGCCAGACCGCCCTCGGACAGCAGGGTCAGAAGAAGACCCTTGTTCTTGGCCATAAGATAGTTAGCCTGCACACAAAAAAGAAAGGAAGAAGTCAAACACAAGAAGAGAAAGAACCAGAATCCAAAAAACCGAGAAGGAGAGTGAAAATACCTTGGCCATCTGAGAACTCATCTCAGCCACAACGCCTTCAGGAGATACGTCCTCGTACCTCGAGACCTCCTCCGGGGGAACCACCTCGGCCAGTTCATTAAAAGCCGGCAATAGGTGAGAGAAGTAGCCTCCCGACGCCCTCTCCCAAGTCATCCATCCCGAGAACCACAGGGCCTTCCGTTTCTTGGAGGAACTATCAGAGGACTTCTTCCCCCTGCGAATGTCTTTCTTCTTGACCAAAGCAGCTCCTTCAACCTCCCTCCTGGGCCAACTCGGCCTCCTCGGTCCCGAACTGACGCCTCCTCTTCCTAGGAGGCTTCGGTGGACTGGCCAGATGAGCGGATCCTGATGATTGTCCACCAGAAGGCGAGGGTAGTCCCCGAGCACTCGTTTGGATTTGTCCAGGAGATATGTTCTCAGCAGGATCAACCCGAGCCCGAGAAGCTTCAGCATCAGAATGACCGGCCTTCTTCACAGTACCGGCCAACTTCTCAAGAAATTTCGGCCTCTTCGACATGCCTACAAAAAAGGGGGGGCAAAGAAAATAAGTCAAAAACAGAGCATATGAACAGAAAGAACAACAAGAAAGAAAGACATCAAAATAAACAAACAAGGAAGACAAAGCATCCAGCAGACCTCCACAAATCCGACCCGAGGCCTCCGGAGGGGCAACCCGAATAAGGCCCGAATCAAAAAGCCCCATCATTAACCAACTCCTTCCAATGAGCAGCATACCGACGAGCCCAATGCACCCGCCTCCGGACTTGACGAGAACCTTGGGAGCATCTCGCCAACAAGCTGGGAGGAGGAACAGAGAAAGTTAGAAAACCTAAAAGAAACTAGAGAACGGGAACAAAGAAAGAAATGAAAGGGTGTCAGACTCCTAACCTCCAGCCCGGAAGATGTCTGGAACCGAGACATCCTCCTCAAACGATCTCAGAACCCGACCCCAATCCCCGGTTGCCCAGAACCAAAAGTCCTTAAAATTCTTGTTAGAGTCAGGAAGTCTGGACGAGGTTGGACGAGCTGTCATAGGCAGAGAGGTAATACCAACCATAATGAGTCTTTGGGTTGGATTTCAAACGATATAGCCTCTTCACTTCTTCCAAGCAAGGGACACCCAAACCTGCCCGATGCCAAACCACGTATATGCCAGCCACAATCCTCCAACTGTTCAAACTTAATTGGCAAGGGGCAATCTCCATCTCAGCAAGCATCCAAGCAAAATAACGCTGCATCGGCAGACGTAGCCCACACTCGAAGAAAATAGGAAGAAGTGCCACCGAGCCCTCGTCGGGCTGACTGGCACGATCCATTGGGCCAGGGACTTCAAGAGCAATGTCTATTGGGATGCTGTATCGCTGCCGCAATAGCGCCAGGTCATCCTCGGTTATCTTAGAGGGACGGTTCATATCCAGAGCCGACGACCCGAGTTCTCCAGGCTCCGGGTCCTTACGAGGAACCCTCTGATGATAGGAGTCATTTTCAACCTCAGAAGGGGTGGAGTGGTGTCAAGATCTTCTACACTGGGCGCCCCTGAGCCCGAGGAAAGCTCTTCAGCAGGGGGAGTTGAGATTTGACAGGCCTCTCAGATGAAGAATTACTATCAGACATCCCTGACACCCAGAAAAACAGAGAAGGAGGGAGAATCAGTCTACGAGAAGCTACCCACGGTACCCGTGCTAAACTAAACATGAAGTCCCTAAAGAAGTGCCCTACAAGCAAGACCCAGCAAACTACAAGTCTCTACCTAAGCAAAACAAGCAAACGAAATCACAAAACACAACAAGAGAAGAGAGATCACTCAGAAGACTTACTTGTTTTTCTCAAAAGCAAGAAGCTATTCGCTGTGGAGATGCTCGTTCCTTAGGTGCTCGGCGAGGAAAGAGAAAATAAAGACAGCAATTGGGTCCCAAAGATTGTAAGGGAAAATTGCAGAAGAGAAGGAGAAATTGCAAAAAGAAAATTGCCGAAAAATGGAACAGTGAAACCCTCGTTCTCTTATAGTCGCCCTGGGGTGTATATCGCCGTCAGTTTTAGCGGGAACCCAGCGGATGTTCGACAAGTGTCGAAAGTTAGAAGAAACCCTAAAGTTGATTTGATGGGCATTTAAGAAGACGTGACGGTTGTGCGTCTCGAGGAAAGACGAATGGAGCGGCAAAGAAAAATCCTTTTTTGTATTCTGGGACGACTACTTACAGGGACAGTCAGCACCCTCTTCCTATAGTTCCCGGCACCAACTCACATACTCGTTGGACCGAGAACTAGGGGACAGATGTTGATGGTGTTTTCTAAGCATTACGGTATTCACAGTATTTGAGCCAGCACGACAAGGGCACAGGGGTAATTTCCATTCTCTGGTTGACTTCATGGTCAAACCGACCACTTCATGGTCAAACCGACCACTTCATGGTCAAACCGACCACTTCATGGTCAGACCGACCACATTATGGTAGGACCGACCACTTTGGTACAGATGACTAAGCATTACAGAGGACGGCAAAGACACTCTCAGCATAGAAGGATCGCCATGACCGACCTCATCAAAACCGACCAGACAGCAAGCCACGTTCAAGACAACAGCACCCCATTCTTATGGATAAGATAAGAAAGATATCCTGCTCTCGCAGGGAAAATGAATCAGAGTCCGAAAGGGAATACGGAAGAAGAAAGCATTATCGGATCAGGAAACCATGAAAGGAGAGAAGACTAAGTGCAAATAGGATTTCTTATAGGAATCGGATCCTGTATTATTATAAATAGAAGGGTAGAGCATGTGTAAAAGGACATCTAAAAATCATCACAAGAGTGAAAGATTCGAATTGTAAAGTTCCAATCTGTAAGAGCGAAAGAGAGGCCTGAGAAGTATATTGGAGTAATAAAGAGCACCACCCTGTTCTTTCCCGTGGACGTAGGTCGGATCCCAAAAATCCACCGAACCACGTTAAGTCACCTTGTCTGATTGGCGTATTTTCTTGTTTTCCGCTAAATTTGCTTTGGTCCCCCATAACCAAACAAATTCACAGTTGAAGGAGGATTCCCTCGGAGGTGATATTCCCATATTACCCTGAGACCAAAATCCACCGTCAACATATCATTGAATTTTTGGATATTTATATATTATTATATGTTTCTTGTTTTCTCTTATTTCAAATCAATGGTCCCTAATGAGTGGGGAATTTTTTTTTTCTTTAATTAATTCCATACAAATATTTACACATAAGATTATACTCTTTTTTAGTTTCCTGTTCCCATTTAATATCCTTTGTATTTTAAGTGTATTTTCTAAAATTATTTAAAATTCTAAGTCTATGCATCATAAGTTATATTAAATTTAAGGGTAATAGGAGAATCATAAAATGGTCCATTCTGATGAAGGTAAAAAAAATATTGAAAAAATAATAATTAGATTTTGATCTTAAATTTGGGACATTAGTCAGCCGCATGTATTATCTATTCAAAAACCACTTATAGTTCTAAGATAATAAAACCAAATCCACATGGCCAAACATAATATCTTCGAAAACCTAAGATCATTTATATTTTGAGATCATTATTGAAGATTATAAAAAATAATACTCTTAGCCATTAATCACTTTTAAAAAAAAAAATGAGAACTATAATCAAGTAGGCAAACCCAATATAAATCCATAAGTTGATACCATGGATGCAATGTAATTAAATTAGATTAATAATTAATAAAATGACCAATTCATCTAATTAAAATTAAAAAAAAAAAAATTATATATATATATACGTGGAAAAATCGCCATTGAAAGTCGGTGAGAGAGACTTTGTCAAAGAAAGCCAAGGGGACCGTGGGTGGGACCCACTTCCTTAGGTTCCCGCGTTTCTCTTCACTTGGTGGGACCCACTCCCTCTTTGCTTTCACAATTTTTTTCTACGCTTTGAAAATTCAAAATTCATTTGTAGTTTTGCCGTATGTGACCGAAGTAACCTTATTACATTATCAAAGCATCTTTGTCTTATTATTTAATGGATTTTCTTTTAATATCGGTTCCAATTTTCATTATTGAGTGAATATGTTTTAATTTTTAAAAATTAAAAATTTATTAACAAACCATACTTTCATCACTTACTATACAAAAATCATACCTCTTAATTTGTTTCTTCTTTAATTCTAAGATTTAAGTTTTATTCAATTTTTTTATTCTTTTTTTAGTAATTTTTTTTACTATTTTTTTTTTTCATTTTACCCTTATAAAGCAAACCAAAAACAAAAAAACAAAAAACAAAAAAAAAATAATAAAAAAAAACTCTATTCACGTGAACAATAATTTATTTTTTTGGCTTTAAAAAAAATAAAGGGGTGTGCAGGGCTAAATATTTGTTGAACCCCTTATCTCCTATTTAGCCAATACGTTTTGAAAGTACTTATTTTTTTTAAATTCACATTAAATTTATTTTTTCTTTGGTTTATTGGTATGCAGATGAAACTACTTATAGTCATATTGTGACCGTGACTACGACTACAAAAATATATAATCAGCCACACACTTAATTAACAATAATTTTGTGACTAGAGATAAAAGAAATTACAACTACAAATGTGACTGCACTCAATGTGACTGAGGATTGATAATGTGACTGATGATCGATAATATGATTGAGGTCACAATTGTGATTGTGCTCAATGTGATAGAGGGTTGCCAATATGATTAAGGTCATAATTGTGACGGTGCTCAGTGTGACTGAGGGTCGGTAAAGTGACTGAATATAACTTAGATGATTAATGTTATTGAAGGTTGACAATATGACTAAGGTACCTAATGTGACTGAAGGTAAGTAATGTGACTAGTTATACATAACATAATTTTCAATCATAAATATGATCGACCTTATGTAAAAATGTGAAGTATACGCGACATAATAATTTTAGAGTTAATTTTGACCTTACGTAAGTTCGAATTTGAGAGATGATTATTACATATATATGTCAAGTGTATCTATATTTTTACATATAGTGATTTGGAGTTCATATGAAGGATATATGAGTTGGAGTCCATATGAAGGATATATGAGTGTTTGAAAATAACCAGTTTGAAATCATTATTCTCTTATAAATATAAGAGTTATTTTTTACCATTTTTTTCATTGACAATGGTTCTTATTTTAAAACTTATGATTTGTAAATCGATAATATATAATTTTTTTCACAAAACACTTTATATTTTATAATATATTTACGTTATAAAAATAAAATTGAAAAAAATTATTAATTTAAGTTTAGCTCCATTTCTCATTTAGTAATTTTACGATAATAGAAGTAAATGTAAATTTTTAATTTTGGTTTGTATTTAATAGGAAATTTTATATTCTAATTGTTTATTTTTAATATAAGTTCAAAAAAATTAGTGAGAATATTTTGTAATATTTTATTACTTTAGATAATAAAAGGTGGAGAGTGGTGTAAGATGTTGACGATTATTTTCCGTTCCTGTGGCGATTTGGGAAAATCGATTCCTTTAACAAAATCTCCTCCAAGTAGTGAATTTATTTGGTTTATTGGAAACCAAAGCAAACTTGGCAGACAAACGAGAAAACACAAAGATAAGAACAGATGATTTAACGTGGTTCGGCGGAATGGATCCAACCTACGTCCACGAATGTAAAAGAAGCAAAATCTTTTATTCGGAGCTCGGGTCAGACCGACCTGCTCTATCTCTCTCGCTTAAGTTTTTTTTTATCTCTTTTACAAGTTATGAAGATGTGTAAGAAAAACTAGCCAACCCCTTATAATGAGTTCTTATAGTACGCCTAAACCCACTATTCTGCCAACTCATGGCGTTAGCCACATTACCAAGTTATCATTGCGTAGGCTCTCTTTCCCAGTCACCCTGTAAATTGTAGCTTCGCCGCCTGACACAACTACTCTCTGCCCTATTAGTATTAACCTTATTAATTCACCATATTTTGGTAACTGCTACACGCTCTGTCCATGTGTCAGCCTGGATCCCAACCACTCCTACACGGTTGCGTGTGTCAGTGGATAAGCCTGAAACTCTACTTCGTCCTATCAACCGTTGGGATGCTCAAACTTCCGTTTAGGGCTTACATCATCCGTATAAGAGCATAATGCTGCAACTCCGACCTACATCCCCGGGTAGGTATATCAAGTCAAGTGTCGTCCTTCCTCGCATATGCTACTAGGTCGGGTCGGTAGAAATACCTTCATTTCCCTCACATTATCCTAAAAAATGGTCAATCTAACATTAAGCTCCTCGACCGCTGTAGTTATGGGCATGTATAAACATTGAGAAATAGCTTCTCTTGATGAAAGTTTGAACTGTTATGATTTTATTTTGACTTGTATCTTCCAATGATCACCATCTTCGGGTGTATGTGACTGTGTCTCGGCGGGCTCTCGCGGAGTCTCATTTTCAGTGTTCTTCAAAGCTAAAATCGGCATCTTCAGGTCGGTCTTCAAATGTGGTCGAATCTGGACCTTGGGCCTGGATCCCCATCCTCGCAAGGACCTCAAGCCTCCATCTTGGTAAGCGAAATCCCTTTAATATCATTCTCCATATTTCAAATCTTATCGGGTTCGAAAATCACCATCAACATAAGATAACCATTAAAAATATTGATTAATTACTTATTCTCTGAGTTTTATTTAAAAAAACCTCAAAAATATTTATCTACATCATATAATAGATAAAAATAACCTTTTCAATTTTCTAAAGAAATTTAGGAGGATTAGGATTGTCCTTCGATTTCACAAAAATTAAAATTAAAATTAAATTATTTAAAAAAAAAAAAAAAGCCTTTAAAACATTATTAAAAAGTAAAGGGCAATTCTGTCAACACAGAGAAAGAAAGGGCCCCACAGAGTGGCAAATTGTAAATTACAAGAAGAGGACTCAAGTGAGCGGAAGTCATGTTTAAAATGACTTTAATTCGAAGGGACCAAAGGGATAAGACCGGCAAGTGACCGGGTAACGGGTTTAGTCTCTATCTATGCAGATTTTAAAGCATTCAAATCACGTCAATCCAAAAGGGTCCCACTAATTGTACGGCCACGATGATCCATCTCCATAATTTGCGGAGGTTAATTAATTCTCAATATTTACCAAACTCTCTTTCATTAATTTTCCAAATATAAGTTGTATTTTTAATATCATAAATAATTAGAATAATTTATTTTTTAGTTATATTTTTATTAATATTAAATTATATTTTTATTAATTTAAGTTAATAAAATAAATAAATTATTTAAATTGACAATATTAAAAAAATTGGTTCGAACATTCCCAAACCATTTGAAATCGTTTTGAACCGTGTGAAAAATCGGAACCAGAATCAGGATTGAAACCGTGACCGAACTCGGGTTGGAATCGAAACTGGCGATTTATTGAACCATCTTTAAACCATTAAACGACGGTTCAGTTCAGGTTTAAGAATTTCTTAAACTGGAACTGACGGTTCAGGAATCAGAACTGATTGTTCGGCCATGACTATTTTTTTTTTTTTTGTTTAAAAAAATTTTGTCTTGATTTTTTAGATTTTTTTAGGACGGTTGTAAATTACAGGGTCTCACTGTAGGCGGGTTTATTTTATCTGACGAAAAAATCGATAAAAATCTAATGAACTTCATAGTTCACATAAAGTAAGATATTTATGATATATATTTATAATTCATAAAGTACGACTTCTGGATAATTAATTTTTATTAAAAATGATAAGGGCAGCATAATATGAATTCTAAAAGTTATTATCAAAATAGAAAAAAAAAAAAAAAAAAACTATTAAATAAACAGTTTAGACAAATTTGTACTAAACATTTTTAATTTTGTCAAATATTAGTTGGAATGGAAGTCGCTATTTTACGTTTCAATAACAATTTCAAACAATGCCCAAGTTCAAGATCAAATTTCTACTTTGTGAGTACTTTAATACATTTTTATTCTTACTAAAGTCATTTTTTTATTACTTTTATTTACAAAAGTCATTATTTTTATTGGTTCAAAATTGACCATCTTTTAAAAAATTTGATTTAATGATGATTGATTTTAAAATTTTAAAATTTAATTTAACTGTAAGTGAATTTGATTAAATTGTAAACGAAATGTTAGATAAAAATAACAATACAATTACACATGAATTTTAGGATCATTTGTAAATGAATCTACCCTATAGGGGAAACAATTAAAAAAAAAAAAAAAAAAAAACTTTGTGATGTAGCATGTGTAGCCCCCTCTCATTGTCCTAGTACAAAATGACGCTATTATCCATCTTTTTTTATATAAATTATTTTTTGATTTAATTATGAAAAGTCACTTATTTTTTCGTGTTTCTTTCTTCATTTATTTTTCTTTTAATTCTTTATTAATTTATATAACACTACTTATGTATAATAGAAAATATTATCTTTTATGTTAGTAATAATATTTCATTTGTGACTAAAACGATTATATGTATAGCTTGTGAATAAATATTTTTTTCAAATGACAAATCTCTTAAACAATCTTATTTTAACCTTGTTCAGATAATAGTACATGTAATAATACACAAAAAGAAATATATGAAAATATATAAAACACGAATTC